>JAOWAD010000062.1:0-67800 GCA_025698515.1 Gossypium sturtianum
CGTTCAGTTACGTATTGCTCAACATTAGAAGGATAGAGGTAAATGGTAATTTTCTTCTTGCCAAACTTTCTGATGCCGATCATGCTTTGAGAATCTTTTCACGGATTTTTTTGTTTTTAATTCGAATTCGGAGTTTGAATTTGAATCGATGATTATTGACTTTGTAACTTTGGCCCGTGGAAGCGGCCTTCACCCTATTAGCCAAGCAATTGACAATCCGCGAAGATGAATTAGTCTTGGAAACTGGATACTTTTGGAGAATGGGTCCTTAACATCTATGCCGTATACCAGGAAAAAATAGAGGAAGCATGTAAGTCATGTCTTCTCGAGTTTAGCATTTCGACATAAGCGATGCAATCTCCACTGCGTGGCCAGACGGCAATAGCTGAACCTTATAATCGACACGGCTATCGAAAAACTCTTAGTATGTGCGCTTTGAACGTTCAGCGCCTGCTGCATTGCCTAGACATATCTTGATGCGATCATGCAAAGACATCTTTGAATTCTTGGAATAACTTTCGATGGCGTCTTGCCTTTGTTTGTTATGAGCAGAGCTTGATCTTCACTCCTTTCTGGACTACGCAATGTCACTTTTGACCGCTTTTATGCAGTAGAAATTATTTTCATTTGTTACTGCCATTTTTAACAAATCAAAATGATAGATTCTGATCTACGACATCTTTAAAATCCTCGAATCCTTTTAGACTCGTAATATTTCACTCGAAAGAAATTAAAGTAACGGCGTTACTCATTGCACAGCTTGATATGCAGGTACCTATTGTAGAGTGCGAAAGCGAAATTCAAAGAATAAATGATTCAGGATGATTATTTATGATCATGGATTGAAGAATGAAAAGAAAGAACATTCAGAGGCAAAAGAATATATGGTATGACATGGAAAAAAAAATGAGAAAATATTTGCTCGGCATGAAACACAAAAATGTATTTTTATTGAAAATAAATATGTTTGAGCAGGCCTATTTCATAAAGATTCTTATTGTTTCTAGGCTTAAAACAACAGTAATGTTTTGAACATTACTCTGTGTTAGCTCACAAAAACTACAGGAATTTCCTCAGTAGTCAGTTGTTCCGAAACACTTAGGGCTCATAGGGCGTATGCGGTTAAGTTTCCTTCCTTCCGGACCCTCTTTAAACACGGCGTCGATGCTCAAGCTCTCATCCCGTATCTTGGCCGTTTCTTCATTTCATGTTCATAAGTCCCGGATGGACAACTCAGCTGCGATCTGAATGCATTGGATATATAGGGAAAAGTCATTGATCCCCATTTTGACCTCGGCGTCACTTCTCTCTGACTCTCCTCACCTGGTGCACCACGTTTCTCCTTCAGGAGAGTGAAAGAACCCGGCTCTTTGTTATCCATTAACCCTTGCACTAGGGCCTGAATTAGCTACATTGTTGGATCTCATGGTCCTTCTTATTGTGGAACTCCATGGTGAGTTCTCGCATCTGGATTTGCTCCACTAACTCTTTTGAAACTAGACCTTTTTCGCATTTCCTTCCAAACCTCCCTCAATGGGGTTCTTACTTCGACAACATTTCGTTTGATTCTTCTCTCCATGTACTCGACTATCGCGTTTACCCACTGCCGGTATGACTAGATAGCAATTTTTCTACACACAGTGCGTCGTCGAATTTCACAACATCAGCCTTAATAAGCGCTTTCGACTAGCCTTTTGAAAGGGAAGCAATTCTCTATCCTTCGTGTGCCGCTATCCTGCATGGTATTCACATTGAGTGCTACGTTGTACCATTTAGGATATGGAGGTTATAGCGGTTTTGAGTGAAGCGGGGGCTGGCGTGTGCGTTGAGCAGTTTTTGTACAACTCCTTATCGTCATTGGTATGGGATGGCTCAGAATTTCTCGGTACTACTGCCTCGTGTTGGGCTCCTGCCTTGGTGAGGCTTGGCGGCGTGAGCCACCAGCTGCTGGTTGGTAGTGGTAACAAGCCCGAATATCCAGAGCTCACATTACTTACTTCATTTTCCCGTTTCTTGAGTGATCTTCTTGTACTTTCTTGACCTCTATCTTTCCACACCTTATGGCATTTCTATCATTTACGTGAGACATCACTATATGCTGTGAAGCTCTTGGTAGTGCTCCCCAACATATGATTGATAAAAGGTGCTTTCGAGGGTATTAATAGAGCATGGTTGTTTCTTTTTCTAGCGATGGCGGTTGGACTTGTGTAGCGACTTCCTCCACCCACAGGCATATTTCTTGAAACTTTGCGAACTTTTTTCTCCATATTTTGTAATGTGATCACATCAGGCGCTATATCGATTCACGTGGCCATAATGTTTCATGAAGCTTTGTGCTAAATCCTTCCATGATTTGATTTGATGCGACTCAGCGGTGATTGTACCATTTAGCGCGACTCTGAGTCGGACTATCACGGAAGTAGTGGATCAATAATTGAGTCGTTCTTGACATGTCCGTCATTCTGATGAGAACATTGTAATATAGAGGCTTGAGCGGCTAGTCTCATTGTACTTTCAAACTCGGCATCTTGAACTTGGAGGAGCACGGATCTGAGGACGGACTCAACTTAACAGCATCCACCTCGCATTAGTGTCAGTACTTTCCAATGCTTTAAACCTTTCCTCTAACCATTTGCAGGTTTTCAAACTCTTTTGGGAGTTAGCCACTTACTTTTCCCTCTTACCTGCTGCATCATGAAATCGGGGACCATCGGATTTGCCAAATTGTCTCGAGGAGTTGGGGCTCGAGCTTGTCGGGAAGTTTCTTTGGTCTTTGAGTCTGCAGGGTGATCTTGAGTCACGATATTAGTGGATACTCTTGGCGGTTATACTTGAGAATTTTGCGGGGCCAAGCTTGGAGGATAAGCAGAATCTTTATTATCATCTCGGTATCGACCATAGGGCTCTTTCCTTTACAGACCCTCCAGTCAGCAATTTGTATAAGCGGCTCGTCATACTTCTCACGAGATTCCGATATTTGATCCCTCGTATCTTGTTGGATCTTAGCCAATTGTTCTTGCATTTGCGTTTGCGTTTGCAATTGGTCTGCATCTCTTTCTGCATCATTTCCGACTTCTCTAACCTTTGGTCCATGGCTTTCATTTTCTTGAGTGTAGTAGCGATGTTCGGAGGTAGCTATAATACAATCTCTAGTTAATAGGGTTCTTTTATTATATTTAATGCATATGATGCGATGTAATACAAATGCATGCAACACAATGCAAATGAATGAATGCAAAAAGAAAGAGAGGCGTTGATTAGAACTCAATTCCATTAGAAGAACTTTTCTAGAAAATAAATTTCTTTACATAAAGCGGATTACATATGCGGCCGTCCTCGTAGTCGGTGAAGACACGATCCTTTCGCCGTATCCGGATGTTATGAGTGCGTGTCCCATGAACCTTCTCAATAGATGCCTCTTCTAGCTCCTTGTTGCTTGATCCGGTAGTGACTCTCCACTCACTTATCCTCGCGGCGCTCATAAGCTTCTTTAAGAAAGTCGGCGTGATGCTTTGCTCTTGAATAGTCTTTGTCGGCTTGAATCCTCGGGCAAAGACTTGTATTCTTCTGCGGACTATCGGCATTCTCGTTGTTTACTGGACTATATTCGAGCAATGAGTATTATAACCCACTTTATCAAGTAATTCATTTCCTTATGACAAACTCTTCTATTTAGCAATCGAATATGAATCAACACCTCCTTTCTATAATGATGAAATGCAATGTAGTCATAAATAAAAGAAACATGTTAGTATCATATACTGAGATGGTAAAAATCAAACACCTATCGGTGTTGCTAGGAGTTCAACATAGCTATACCTAAAGTGGGGTCTAGGGTTCACTTATATGTGGTTTTGGTTCTAAGGAAAAAAATTACTGAACCAGCAGATTCCTCAATCCTCACCCATTATAGGCTCATACTGGATAGGGAGTTCGATTCGAGAGAATACATTTCTCTATGGTTTGCGGAGATGAAAATCTCACGAAGACATAGAATGCGGATATATCTGAAAGTGATTCACTATCATGCACGAGGTGAAAACCTCACGAATGAGTAACTTCTCACTCTCACTTAAAAGGTGTGACCACTACGGTCATGCAATATGATCACGAATATATCCTAGACATTTAAATCACAACAAACATATGAAAGCGTGACCCAAACTCATGCGATGGAAAAATTAAAATCAAATTTTAATTTTTCGATAAAGAGACAAAAACTAATCAATTCTACTGACGGCTCTCTTATTGGTCCCTAGTGGAGTCGCCAAGGTCATGAAACCATTTTTGTTTGGAAAGCAGGCCCGACTTTAAAGGAAAATGGAGTCGCCACCAATCTTTTTAAAAAAGTGTGATTGGGTCACCTTATAAAATATTTGGTCTCACAATTTTAAGAAAACAAGTCGAGGAAGTCGATTCACATACGAGGAAGGATTAGCACCTCATAGCGCCCAAAATTGGTACCTTATTGATTATTTGATGTCCTAATATCGAAAATTGGAAGAGATTTTGAAATCACGAATCCTTGAAATTTTTTGGATAATTTGAATTAGATATCGAAATTCTCTAGTTAGAAGAATGAAACATCACATCGACCACGTTAGGATCGATGTTTTAAACCCTTATCACCAAGATCATTTCATGATTTCCAAAATTCATGCGTTGCAAATTTAAATAACAAAAGGGTATTCCATTATTCGGCCAAATGAAAGAATAGAAACCCAGCACGTTAGGGCACGATTCCTCAAATTTCCAAACATAGAATATTGCCTTATTTTTGAAGTTGAGAAAACAAAATCAAAAATTTTAAAAGGATATTTAGTCCTTTGGACGAACGGAAAAATTGAAACCCAGCACGTTAGGGCACAATTTCTCAAAACTTGAGAGCACAAAATATTGCCTTGTTTTTAATTTTAGAAAACATGGACACAATCTTAAAGGATATTTAATGATTTGGTCAAACAAAAATCGAAACCCGACATGTTAGGGGCACGATTCCTTGAATTTCCCAACATGAAACATTGCCTTATTTAAAAAACACGGTCAAAATCTTTAAAGGATATTTGGTCATTTGGACGAACGAAAAATCGAAACCCAGCACGTTAGGTCACGATCTCTCGAACTTCCAAACACGAAACATTGCCTTTAAAAAAATCTTTTTATAAACTTCGGGTAAAAAGTAAAAGCGATGTAACCTTTTGAAATAATAAAAAACGGTTTAAACGTAAGAATGATCTTACTTAGCGAATAATGATAATGCAAACCCGATAATAATAAAGAGTGACAATACTAAATGTAATAGGGAAAAAACTAAAATAAACAATGGTATCAACAATAATGAAAATAATAGTGGAGGGAAAAAGAATTTAAGCTCAAAAATAATATCAATAATAAAAACAGTAATGATTGGTTTAAAAAAATAATATTAATAATAAAAATAGTAACAATAGTACTAGTAAAAATAAAAATAGAATTAATAATAAAATAATAGTGATAACATTAAATTTCATAGTAATAATAAGAAATAGCAATAGTAGTAAATAAAGTAAAAGTAAGATTAACAATAAAAATAATAAAAGAATTAATAGTAATAATAATAAAAATAATAGTAGTACCAATAATAATAAATATAATGCTGATAATAAATATTATAATAATAATAATAATAATATACATGTAAAAATAATAGTGAGGGAAAAAAATTAAAATAGAAACGTTAATAATAATGAAAACAGTAGTAGTACTAGTAAAAAAAAACACTGATAATCAAATAATAATAATATTAAAGTCAATAAGGATAAATGAAAGTACTAATGAAAATAGAAACAATAAATAGTAATGTTAAAACAAAATAATGATAATAAAATATAAGAAGTATAAAAGATATGATTATAGTAATAATAATATTATATATAAAAATAATAATAATATAACAGTAAGTATAATAATAAATATTAGAAATAATTAATTTTAAAAAAATAAAATAAAATAGGTGAAAAAAGGACGAAATTAAACTAAACATAAAAGTTTGGGGCGAATCATGAATAAAAAAAGGTTAAATTGCAACCCGCGTTAGAGAGTAGGGACTGAAAACACCATTATTCCAAATTCTTAAAGGAAGTGCCTGAACGCGGACCAAATCGAAGCGGCGTAAAAATTCAGGGGCAAATTTAAAAAAATAGAAGAAAGCTGAAAGGGGATGCAATCAAAACAGGGGCGCAAAAGAGAGGACCAACTGCGCAATTTACCCATTTAGGGTAAAATTGCGCAAATCCACCTGTGGAACAGGTGATTGCGCGTTTCATGTTTTAAAAAAACTAAAAAAACATTTCCTTCACTTCCCCTTTCTGCTTCAAAAAACGAAAAACCAGAACCCCCTTCTATTAATTTTTTTTTAGGGTTTGAGCCCCCTGTCCCTCCATCGCCGCTCGTCACCACCGGTCGGTGACCGATCACGCGCAAGACCGAAGGTAAGCTTCTTCCCTTTCTTTTTTGTTTTCGAATTTTTTTTTGAAAAAAAAGGTAAAAAGAAACTATATATGATAGATAGGATTCGCAAAAATCACATTCGAAAATAGTTTTCTATTCAAATGTTTGCCTATCTTTGCCGATAGTTTGCTCTTATTTGACTGATATTGTGTACTCTGTAAAAAAAAATTTGTATTCTCTTTTTCTGTCACAACTGTATATTTTCTAAAACAAAAAAACCATCCCTTTTACACTCGTTTTGAAGGCTTTTATAGCCTTTTCCGAAGATCCCAAAAACTAAAACTCTAGTCTTCTATTTGTTGTGCTCTCTTGCTTTCCCCTTTTTTCGCGGGTACGACGACGTGGGCGTGACTCGGGCGTTGGAGGTGCACACGATGCGGAGTAGGCTGCTGGAGGCTTGCGGCGCTGAGCATAAGACAAGGGCTAGGGTTTCTGCTCTTCGTTTGGGCTTTGTAGGCCTCATTTTTGGGACTATTTGTTCTTGGGCACAGGCATAAATTTGGGCCTACAATGCAGAATTAATCAAAACTTTTAAAACAACTTTTTGCAAAAATAATTAATTAAAATTTTGATTTATCAAATTAAAATTATAGTGTTAAAGTTTTAAGTTTGAGTTTGAGGGTTTTTGTGTTCATTTTAGAATGTGTTTGGTTGGGTGGAAAAGTAGAAGAATAGGAGAAAAGAGTAGAATAGTGAAAATAAAATAAATTTTGAGTGTGCTTGATTGGGAAGAAAAAAATAGAGATAATTATTTTTCATTCTAATGCATAAAATTCAATTCTTTAAAATTGGAGCGACAAGAAGAGAGAAAATAAGAGAAATGTGTATTAATTCAAAATTATATATTTTCAAATATTTTATATTTTTTCCTTCTATTTTCAACTTTATTAAGCAAACGGAGAGAAATAAAAAATAATGTTCTTTTCACTTTTCCATCTCTTCTACCAAATACACCTATGAAAAGAAAAATCTTTCCAATTTTTACCCTTCAATATTCCACCTTCTAATTTTGTTTACACTCTACCAAGCAAAGCCTGAATATTTTTCTCATATACAATTTGGATTTAAACTTCCTAGATCATTGGGCTTACATATATATAATTTATTATTTATTATTAATAATTTTGATTAAGTGATTAGTTGGGTTAATTAATCATTTTCAAACTATATTAATTGATAACTATTTTTTAATTCTTTAATCAATCTCCGACCAAACTAATTTTGGAGTTAATTGATTAACTAAACTAATTCGATTTGATCGGTTAATTTAATTTTAACTCAACTTTGCAAACCCTGTCAAGAAGGATACAATTACATCAATATAAAAATAAATTAATTTTAAAAGAAGTTGAAGTTATATTTATTTGATCTAATTACGTTATAGATACACTAAGAGATGATTTTTTCAACACCACAAAATTAAAAAAAATGGTCATACGCCCATAATTGATACCAAATAAATAAAGGGATAAATATCAAATTCATACATGAACTTTGATTTGGTGCAATTATACACATCAAACTTGAATTGGTTCATATGTATATATGAAACTTTAATCTTGATTTAGTTGTACACATTTAAAGAAATAAATATATACATTTATTTTCATATTGGATTAACATAATAATTTGGGTATGCCATATATCAATGTCAGATGATGCTAATTTGATAGTGTTGTAATGATTTCTAAAAATTGAATCAAATCAAAATTTAATATATAAAATCAAAATTCATATATAATTTTAATATAATTTCAATATTTATCACATAAATAAATAAAACACATGATCTCTTGCCAAAGTTGAATTTCTTACAAGTATAAACAAAACACATGATCACTTCCTAAAGTATATTCTGTATTTTATTTTGCTTTCAACATGGTCAAAACTACCACTAACCAATAACCATAAGAGTTGAATTTCTTAGACTAATAATAATCTCTCTTTTTTTCAATAGTGAAATGTAAATTCATAACAAATTCAGAAACTTCCTGGGTTTTATGTATTAGTATTCACCTCTTTTTAAGGGATAGTATATAATTTGGTCCATTTATACTTAATTTGGTTATTAAAAACTTTTTATTTAGTTAGTCTTTAAATTTATATTTTGTCAATAAGTTGGCACCTCTACATTAAGGCCGTTAATTTGTGCCAATATGACACGTGAAAAATATAAATATAAGTTTTAAATTATGTTCATAATATGATATTTTGAGAGGCTGCCACATAGTACTACTGGATTAATTAGCAGTATTACATAAGTAAAAAATTAATAGTGTTAGTATAAAGATACCGACCTGATTAATGAAATACGACCAATTAGGTACGAAAGAGTATTATCCCTTTTTCAATCACTTAAAAAATATGTAGCAGGTAGGGTGATTACAAGCTGCCATAGCCTATGGTAATATCTCATTTAGGTCAAAGTGGAGGGCTCGTTGACTTTCAACCAAAAAAAAGATTCTACTCCACGTTTGATTTAAGTCGCATTCTGACTAATCAGATAAAGTTGGCGCAATTGCTTCGGCTGGTGAAGATGGCTGCCCTTTGATTATTAAAAATTTCAAAAACAGAACATGTTATCATTTTTATTATTAATTTGTTAGCGTCGAACGAATATGTATTACAAGATAATAATTTCAAAATTATTTCCCAATATTAATCCGGTTCGATAAAATAATAGGTCAAAGGTTAAAACTATGAATAGATACGTGTCGTGGTCATCTTTGTTTCACATTGTTTCGTTGATCAGCTTATTTACCCACATTGCCTAATTCTTTCACTTTTTTTATTGTTTTTCACGAATGAATATTCTTCATCTTTCATCTCACTCTTCACTGTTCCTTTGTCTTCTTGATGAAATAAGGAAATCTGTGAGAAATTTCGCTTAGTTTATATAAATTTTAGTATTTGTTCAACTCTTTGAATTGGAAAAAGGAACGTTTAAGAACACTGGGTTTGGACAACGATGGTGATTAAGAAGGAAATTGCAGCAAGCAGCAAGCAGGTTGTTCATCATGGCGAGCTTGTAAAATCAGCACTGTTTCCAAAGGATTTGGTCTCAATTTATGTATTTTCTGATACAGGTACTGCCAACTTTTTTTATTTTGTCCCAGAAACCGTTTAAAATTATCTACTTTTTTTTTTTTCCTTTTCTAATTGATTGATGGCTTTTTAGTCCTTAATTTGCTTAGGGCCAGGATGACAAAGAATGCAGGAAAACTAGCAGGGAATTCAATAGAGTGAAAAGGGTATTTCCTTTGTCATCAATTTCTCCTTTTAACATTGTTTTCTTCAAAAGAAACAAATTCATTAATCGTTTTATTGATTGAATTCCAGAACAATCTTAGCTACTCAAGTTCACAAACAATTTCAAGGCGAAAGGTTATAAAGAAGATAGCTAAGCGTTGTGCTGCCATGGCTGTATTTGTAAGAAGAAACCAGAGGAGACTCTCTGGTAAATTGACTTCTATTTTATTGAAGTTAATAACTGATAACCATATGCGATCCTGGTTTTCTTTCCTTTGATATTAAAGCACAATTTTTTTTTTTCAGGAGGTGGATGTCATATGCCAGCTATAGTGTAAAGCGATTGCTGCCAATTACTGCTCTTCTGGGAGTTGACAAGCGAGAGATCATCTTGGAAATACTTGCAGTTCACCATTTACAAGGTTTGAGCCGAAGAGACATGTCAGAACCCTTTGAATTGTTAAAGTAGTTCTCTAATTTCGATCAGTTTTTGTAGGTTTCAGGTTAAATTTGACATCTCAATTGTATCTCAATAAGATCAGTGCTAGCTTGAGATATGCAGATCAGGAACCAGGATCTGAAGAAGCTGAATCTCCTGTATGTCGGACCATCTCCGATGTATCAAGTGATGATATTGGAGGCCTGCAAGAAGAAAATTCTATTCCCAATCATAATGGCAAGGCTGTTCTCTTGAATTCCATATCTATAATCCGAAGAGAACTGCCGGAACCATGTCTTAGGTGGCCTTTACTTTGAAGAAAATCTCCTACAAACCAAGAGTTCAAGAAACAAGAAGATAGGGATACGTCTGTTGTCGAATGGGTAATGGGCCTGCCTAATCCAGGTACCACTGTTGTCGACCTGATTGCTTTGCATTCGAATCAGACCAGCATCAATGCCAAAAGAAATATTAATGATTCTTGTATTGAGAATCACAAGGCTGAATGCAATGCAGAAGATTCAGTTTCTTCGAACATGAAAGATTTGGAACCAAAATCAAAGCCTGGTTGGCCTCTTCTCTGCATTACAGCTTCCACTACTTCAGATTCTTGTTCAGAATTTGAAGATATAAAAATACCGTTGCCAATGGTTGAGAGGGTGATGAACACAGCTATTCAATCAAAGGAAGAGGACAATCATGTAGGAATAGAAAAATCTTTACCAGCACTAAGAAAGATGCCGAATGACTTGGAGCTTCGTTGCAAGCAGTTCAGGCTCAGAGGAAGCTTAAGCAAGCAACTTCTGGATTCTCTCCAGGTTATCTTTCAAGTGAAGCTTCTTTTGCTATTTGATATATATATAACTTTAAAGGCTTAGAGACACAATTTTTGTAATCTTTTATTGGTTCGGTATTCTCACAGAAAACTTGATTGGAGAGGGAGGATGCAGCAATGTATACAAAGGGGTTTCTTCAAGTGGCAAGCCAGTGGCTGTTAAAATTCTAAAATCATACAAAGAAGCTTGGAGTGACTTCTCCTTGGAAGTTGATATTGTTTCTTCGTTGAGACATAAGCATATCACGCCTCTAATTGGAGTTTGTGTTGAAAATGACCATCTCATCTCAGTCTATGACTTCTTTCCGGCAGGGAGTTTAGAGGAGATTCTCCATGGTAATTAATCCTCCATGATTCTAAAGGTTTGCTTATGCTTTTCGTAAGATAAAAAAATACAGCGGAGTTACTAGTTTCATTATCTGTTTTTAACCGCAACAGGTCAAAACAAGAAATCTGTGTTGCCGTGGGAGGCCAGGTTTAAAATGGCCACAGCAGTTGCTGAGGCTCTAAAATACCTGCATAATGAATGCTATCCACATGTTATTCACAGAGATGTAAAATCCTCCAATATTCTTCTCTCTGATGATTTTCAGCCACAGGTACCCTTTTTTCCCCTCATTTCTTCCTTTATTAATGTTAATAGTGGGAATTCAACTTATTGTTTTATATGAAAACTCTTCTGAAGCTACATTTCAGGATCCCATCACAAGATTAAGAAAAGATGAACTTGAAATGAAGTTAGTGAACTACACAGTGCTGTAACTTGTAATAATGCAAAGAGTGATCGCTTTTTTTCCTTTTTCATTTTATCCTTGCAGTTATCTGATTTTGGGCTAGCCATCTGGGGACCAATGGATGCAACCAACATGATTGACAGCAATGTGGTAGGAACCTTCGGATATATAGCTCCTGAATATTTCATGGAAGGAAGGGTCAGTGATAAGATCGCGTATACTCCTTGGCATCGTGCTTTTAAATTGCTATCAGGAACAAGACCCATAAGTTCAAAAGCTATGGAAAAACAAGAGAGCTTGGTCCAGCGGGTGAGAATTTATACTTTTACTCATTTGTCACCAGTTGATGTAACTTCAGAGAGATATGTCCATTGGTGGTTAAATGACAAAATTATGGTCTGACACAGGCTAAAGCATTATTAGAAAGAAGGGATCTCCCAGCATTAGTGGATCCAGCATTAGATGGAGATTTTGATGTTGCACAACTGCATAGAATGGTTCTCGCTGCCACCCTCTGCCTCAATCAGTCAGATATACACCGTCCAAAAGCGAGCCAGGTAGACATTCTTCCAGTCTATATCTAAGCCTTCTTGATATTGAACAATAGGAATATCACTCAGCTGCTCTCCAAGCTAATACCAACTTGTTCATAGCAGTTAGGTTCACAATGGGCTTATTATGGTGGTTGACAGTCCCCCAACCCCAAGCCCTGCTAGCTTGACATATATTTTACATCAATCATTTCGCCGTCCTAGTTAAGGTCGATTCAGTTTGCTCTCTTTGGTGCTTAAAAACTATTCTTACTTATTCCTACCTGTATACAGATACTACAAATATTGCGAGGAGAGCAGGAGCCAACAGAGGCCTACAATTTACATGCCACATATATGAAGGTACCAAATAACCAGGAAGATGATGGCCTTCGTAAACTATATACCTATCTTTCAGTTCCAATTAGTGATGATGATAATTCAACATCCAAATGTAGTTATAGCACAAGGAGATGTAAAACTGGAAAGAAGCGTCGTTTAATGCTGAAGGAATACCTTGGAAAAGGCCAATGCTAATCGTGATAAGTCACTTTCAAAAGATCCACAACTTATAAATGTTTGGCTTATTCATTAAACCAGAACTTATTTAAGATACGATTCAAGTAAATGGAAATGGATATTGAATATTGAATATAAGACAATTCAAATATACGAAGAAAAAATTGCAAAAATTTCTCTTGTTTCTATTAGTAAATTCTCAAGACTGTACAAGTTAGAATTCGCCACCCAAACCCAATCCCGCCACGAAGCCGCTCTTTGCAGGGGAGAACAAAAAGATTGCCCCTCCACTAAGCGGAATCAAAATGGAACTGTATAAGGCAGTGCATAAATCTCAGCTGCCGGAAGGAAATGTGCACACGGGTGCAAACTTCCACTCGCAACACGTGTATGATCATTGTCATCAGGTCTTTTGGCCGCGGGTTTCCCTAGCTGCTTTTTAGTTAGAAGCCAGTCTTCATCACCACCATCATTCAGCTCAGCTTCGAGAAGAGGTGGCATCCAATCCTCAATCAAGGTTTTATACTGCAGTGCAGCCTTCAGCAATGTTCCAGAAGAAGAGGAGCCTTGCACCTTCCTTCCATCATCATGCCGCAGTTTCTGTTCAGGCACAGAAGCAATGGTACAACTTGGCTCTTGAATTGAATCTGTCCTACCAGAACTAGAGCAGGCTGGTTCTTCGCTGCTGATTGATGCATCAGATGCCCGGGGCTTTTTCAAGGAAAATCTAATCTTTATGATGTTTCCTATACATGTACACAACATACAATCAATATCTACATCCCTCCAAGAAACTACAGCAATAGGTTTAGCCCATCTAATACAATAAAGAACACAACTCACCATCAACCCTGCATTCACTATAGGAAGCAGTTTCCCTTTTCCTCTTGTGACTGTTTTGGCTGCCATCAGATATGTAGCAAACTGGCAGCTCATGTTCTTCAGTAAGGTCACTTCTCTCCAATTGGTCATCTTTATATGCATCTAGAACATCATCAAGCTTCTTAAGGTTCTTGATGGCACCTTGAGTTTTATCCTTCTCTTTCCTTTCCTTCTTTTTCTCCTTCTCCCTCTTCTTATGTAATTTCTGTTCTGTTTTTGGCAAAACCTTTTCTCTCTCGAGCTTTATTGCACAACACAATATGAAATTTAGACAGGCGGGAATGGAAGACCAAAAGATCACGATTGCTTCCAAAAAATTAAAGTTTGGCAGGGGAGGGTGATTTCACATTGGTTTAGGGTTCTATCAAGATCAATCAGACTATGAATACAAACACCCAGTTCCCACTCCTCTAAACAGACACGAATTACCAAGCTTTTCATTCATTTACATAATCAAATCAAAATCAAGTCCAAAACTTTAAAAAGGAACCAGAAGTTCTTTTAAAAACCCTAAAACAAAAAGGTTCATTAATATATTTGAATAACTACCATAGTTCTTTGCACAGATCCTCGTTGTTCATAATTACAAAGCTATATCAACAACAGTAATTAAAGCGGTTCATTTCATGTTTCAGTTTTTACAAACTCTACAAATATACAAATATAAAATCATAATCAAGTATCACAAACGCATGCAGTTGAGCAACGAAAGTGAAAACCAAATACTTTTGCCCAACGAACCTTAATCGATTCGACCAACCCCTGTCTTAAATACCCCGCCGGACGTTGATAAGGAAAACACCGCGACATTATCGGCTATTTTCTTTTCGAAATCCCAAGAACTTCCTCAAGAAAACTAAGAATCAGTAAAGCCAAGATCGCTCAGTATCCGTAGAACTTATAGATCTAGAAGCTTTTTTAATATCTTACTCTTCAAGAAAGCAAAACGCGTAATCGAGGCGGCTACAGCTAGGATTTCTCAGATCTCTGGAAATAAAGAGGACGAGCTAGGGTATATATAGCGTGAGAAAAGTTGGGGAACGACCGACTTTATAATGTCGGCTCCTCGAAGTTTCACTTTTCTTACCGATAATGCCCTCCACTTGTTGCCATTTATTAAAAGGTCTCTTGGGCTCTTTGGTAACTTCGGCTTCAGTTCCGTATACAGTACTGTGTTTCGGCTTTTTATTTAACTGCAATTTAACATTTCCGAAATAATTTTGATTGGTGAGAATTAAGGGTGGTGAGTAAAATTCGATTCGATTCGAAAAAATTGAAAAAAATTTAAATTTTGAGTTAAATGAATCTAGTTATTCGAGTTAATTGAGTTATTCGAGTCAACTCGATTTTTCAAATTTTGAGTTCGAATCGAGTTGAGTTTTCAATTCGAATAACTCGAATAATTCGAATAATTCGAATATCAAACTATAATATTTTACATTTTTATCCCAAACTCCCAAACCTTCCCACTTTCCCCAAAACTTTTACTCCTCCCATCCCAACCCTCAATCTACCCAAAATCCATTTCCCACCAAAATTTTACTCTCCCATTTACTTTTTTCTCAAAATTTTACTCCCAAAACCTCAAAACTTTTTTATTCCCCCAAAATTTTTACTCCTCCCACTTTTCCCCTAAAACTTTTACTCCCTTCCCATCTCATCTCCCATCTACCCCAAACCCATCTCCTTCAATTTTTTAATATTTTCCTTCAAAATTTTACTCCCCTATTTACTTTCCTCAAACTTTTATTCTCCAAAACTTTTTATTTTTCCTAAACTTTTATTTCTCACCTTTACTCTCAAATAAAAATCAAAATTATCCAAAAAATCACTAAACATAAATAGTAATAATTTTATTTATATCTACTATTTATATTATTAAATTAAATTTCACATTTTATATTATTTATATTATTGAATTGTTTAGTCATATTGAATATTTATATTAAAATTGAATTATTAATTATGCCATAAAATATTCGTGTTAAAATTTTATATTGGTATCAATTTTACATTTTATCTTTAAAATAACTTTCATTAAAAAAATCACATTTTTAAATTTAATATATTTTTTAATTCCAAAATATATAGTGACAAGAATCTGAAGATAATTGAAACAACTAAGTAAGTAAAGAAACTAACCCGTATATAAAAGATTAATAAATAAATTATTTGGTGATGAAAGTTAATAAAAAATTTGGTTAAGGTGGACAAATTTTATTACGATGGGTGATAATGGTTACAAGGACCCAAAATTATTTTTTAAAATTTAACTCGAACAAATATATTCGATTCGATTCGATTCGATTCGAATTCCATCTCACTCGACTCGATTCGAGAAAATTTTAAATCAAATTAGGATAATAAAATATGATTCGTCAACTCGATTAACTCGAATTTTTTTTATTCGATTCGATCGAACGCTCACCCTTAGTGAGAACTCAGAAATTTCCTTTTGATTCATGGACGTAGCAAATTCCACGCGGCCAACACCAGTGGAAACTGGAATGAATGATAACTAAATTATGCTACTGATGAAAAATAAAATTAGGAAATAAATATTTTTTAAAATAAAATTATTTTGGATAAATGTTAAAAAATTATTATAAAAGTTTAAGTCAATTGCATTTAACCCCAACACTTGTATAAAATCATAAACGCTCAAATAAAGAAAATAAATCTCTAGGTTATGTTAATTTTGTTACTTTGAATTTAATAATTAAATTCGAAATTTGAATTGTTTAATATTTTGGAATGAAACAAATTATAAACTAAAAATAAAGATGCATTTCAATATGATAAATGATTTTAATGTGATTAAAATAGGGTTTTGTAAAATATTTGATTAAATAATTATTAAGTAAATATACAAGTTATATGCGAATGGAGCACTTAAGTAAGCTTTATTTATTTATATTGCAAATGACAATGGTGAGCGAAAATAAGATATATTTTATATATTTTTATTTGATAATTTTATAACATGTTTGTCGAAATATTTTTTTAAAATCGACTTTTTATTTAGATGTGGTTGGATCACCTCAAAACTTATTTTAATAAAATGTTAGACTTATTAAAACGATACTTTTTGGTCTACAAAATCCAGGAGATGAGTTCGGGAGTCGGTTACGCACGAGGAAGGATTAGCACCCTCATGACGCCCAAAATTTGGTACCTAGTAGATTACTCTATGTCTTAGTGTCGAGAATTGAAAATTTGAAGAGAATTTAAAACACGATCCTTTTGTGTATTAAGACATTACTCAACTAAATTAATTTTCACGAAAAGGGCTTATTTCAAGTTAATCGAGAAGAAATGATCATATTCCGTAAGTTAGGACACAATGCCCTAAATCCTAAAAAACGAGAATAAACACCACTTGACTGTTACTTAAACCTCGTTTTTTGTTCATTTTAGAATAGACATTCGACTATCTCGGTTTTAGAAAGATGCCATACTCCGTAAGTTAGGAGCACGACTTCTTCAAATCCCAAAATAATGAACATTGACTCGGTTTTGAATATTTTACATGTTATATAAAACAAAGATGACCATTTTTTTAAAACGGTGTGTATTTTTAACAAAAGCGAATGAATATGTTGTAATATAATACATGAAATGATGATAGTAAAATAAAACGAAATATCCATGTAAGTAAAAATGAAAGGACGATATTGGGTTAATAAATAAAAGGATAAAATAAAATAAAATAAATAAAAACATGTTGATAAATGATGATAATAGTGCAACTATAATAGTAATGAGAATATCAGTTTATAATAATAATAGCACTAATCATATCATAATTATTAATAATATAAATAAATAAAATAATGATAGTAATAATGATGAAGGTAAAAATAAAAATAAAATGTATAAACGAAGGAAACGTAAATAACGTAAACTTAAACAATGAAATAAATGGCATAATAAATAAAAGGCCAAGTTAACCGAATTAGGGATTAAATTGAAGTTAAGCAAAATTTAAAGCATAAATCACGAAATAAATAAAGAAAGGGGCATAAAGGACCAGATTAAAAGTTCGGCAAAATCTGATGTCTAAAAAAAGGAAATAAAGGACTTAAATTAAAACGCGAAAATGAAAAGGGACCAAAAAGGGCATTCACACGTGTCCTTCCCAATTTGGGTCCACAGTGGACGAGGGATTAAATCAAAAAAAAAAACAAAAGGGTAAAAATAGAAGCAAAAATACTAAGCTATGGGACGAAATTGAAAGATATAAAAAAAGCGTAGAAGGATTGAAGACAATTAGCCCATTTTTCAAGAAAACACGCGGATCCTGCTGGTATTCGGGTCGGGTCTCGGGTTGTGCTTCAAAACGACTCCGTTTTGGGGCTTCGGAGGCAAGCCCCAAACGACGTCGTGTAAGGGCCCTATAAATACCAAAAAAAATTCAAAAAAAAAACATTTCAGACCCCTTTCTAAAAATAAAAAAACTAAAAACCCCTTTTTTTTTCTCAACAGCCTCCTTAGGCTGGCCATCAGGTCCGACGAGCCCACACGACGGTCACCGGTCCCCAGCAAAGGGCTCCGCCGTTCCCGGTGGCTGAACTTGTAACCATAGAGGTAACCATAGAGGTAACCCATGGTGTGGGCAACTTCTCAACAAATCCTTGTATCTCTCCCATGCGTCATAAAGTGTCTCTAAATCCATCTGCACAAAAGAAGAGATATCATTTCTCAACTTAGCCGTTTTAGCCGACGAAAAATATTTTAACAAAAATTTTTCGGTCATTTGCTCCCATGTAGTGATTGATCATCGTGGAAGAGAATTCAACCACTGTTTGGCTTTATTCCTTAAAGAAAAGGGAAATAACCGAAGGCGAATGGCATCATCAGAAACGCCATTAATTTTAAACGTATCACATAATTCCAAAAAGTTCGCTAAGTGTGTGTTAGGATCCTCATCCTGCAAGCCATCAAACTGAACAAACCGTTGTATCATCTGTATAGTGTTAGGTTTCAATTCAAATTATTTGGCAAAGCAATAGTAGGTCTAACAATACTTGATTCAGTACCGGCTAAACTAGGCTTAGCATAATCATACATAGTTCGAGGAACAGGATTTTGATTAACCGGGTTTGCGGTAACTACAGGAGGTAACAGATTATTATCAACCATCTCTTCGGTAGTGTTGGTATCGTCCTCTTGCTCTTCTTCTATGTACTGTAGGCTTCACCTTATTTCCCTACGATTTCTGCGAACGGTACCTTCTATATCACTGTAAAAAATCAAGGGTCCTAACGGGTTCCTCCTAGACATAAACTAGAATTACCTGCCAGAAGCAAATAAAGGAAAAATTAGCAAAGTTAAAAATAAAATAAATATAAATTGCAAACAAATAAAATGGCTAAAGTAATAAAAAATTAGTTTTCCTAATATCTTAGTTCCATGCAGCGGCCAAAAACTTGATCGTGTCCAAACTAACTATGACAACGAATAAGGCAAGCGCACCTATCGTTCAGTAGTATAGCTATGGCAAGATCGAAATATCGTATCCTCAAGGACCAAGAGTACTAGTAGTTACTATCTTTTTATTATCTAGCCTAAGTATTAAGGGAATCGATGTTTAATTAACTAATTACTAAAATAAGGATGCTAAGACACAGGGGAGTGAATTGGGAAAATACTTTTGGGAAAAAAAGCAGATGATTAAGACAATACCCGAGGAAGAGTCCACCTAGACTTCACTTATTACTTAACTCGAACCAGACGATTTATTCACTTGACTTGATCCGTAGGATTCCCTAATTTATATTATTATCCCTTTCGAGACTAATAACGCTTCTAACCTAGGTTGATTAATTGAAATCTCTTTCTAATTAAAACCCCTAGTGTTGCATTAACTCGATCTATGGACTCCCATATTAGGTTTGACCCTAATCCAGTAGATTTTCGTCATCCTATCTCTAGGGTTGCGATCAACTCCGCTTAACTCTGCTAGATCTACTCTTAAATGTGGACTTTGCTCCACTGCCTAAGCACATTAATACTTGAATCAATATCCTGAAATATTAAAACAAGAATTAAGAATACATAATTAAGAACAAATCAAGTATTTATCATACAATTCGTAAAATAATAACAATATCCGTCTTAGGTTTCATCCCCTCGTGTATTTGAGGGTTTAGTTCATGTTTAATAAAGAATACATCTCGTAAGAAAGTAAATAACAAAACATAAGAAAAACCCTAAAACCCCTTAGGGAAATTGAAGGGAAGATCTTCCGTCTTGAGTGTGATTTCGGCTTCTGGGATGAATCAACTGGCTGTCTTTGAGTAATTTCCTGTGTTCAGCCCTCCCTGGCTTCCCCTCCCTTTAGGTCACCCTCTAGGGTGTTTATATAGGCTTTCGGAATGTCTTTCTTGGCCCACAAGTACCCTAATCTGAATGGAATTAAAACAGGTCAAGGCAGGGGCACGCCCGTGTGGAACACCCGTGTGAATCGAGCCCAGGCCGTGTTCGGGCCTGCTAAGGTGGCAATGCCATGTGAATTTTTTACTTTGGCCCATTTTCTCCATTTTCGGCCCGTTTCTCGTTCTTTTCATCCTCCGATGCTCTCCTAAGTATAAAACATGAAATTAAAGGATTAGGAGCATCAAATTCCACAATTCAAGGGATTAAATCATCCAAAAGTATGCTAAATGTGGGATTAAAATATGTATATATTACGGTTTATCACTGTAAAGCCCCGAATTTGGGCCTAGAAGAATCGGACCTATTGGGCTTTAGGCTTTAGATCTCAGAAAATTTTTAAGTGAATAAGAAAAAGACAATTGGCATGATGGCTTTGAGGGTTAATGAATTTGGAGTGTCTAGGGGTGTTGGAAATGTCTGGGGATCAAGTAAAGGCATAGGAGAAATTTTGGTTTTAGCTCGAGGAACTCGACTTGATTAGTATGCCTTTTAAATAAATGAAGAAGAAATATAGACAGAGAAATGGGCTTGTGGCCCAATGGCAAGTGGCGTCACTTGGGAGCTATAAGGTGGCGTGTTGTCGGTGAGGAGGTCCAAGGTTCGAGCATTAGGAGTGGTATTTTTAGAGTGTTTTATTTTTGCATAGGTGGACGACACTGAGTTGTGTTGAATATGAACTCTTGCGTTGGAGTGTCCTCACGAGTGGTAAGGGAACCGATAATAGAGGGAAATTCGGATAAGGCTAAGGTGTTATCGGGGAGAAAAGTTAGGAGTCGAGAAGTGTGAAGAGTTGGTACCGTTTTGGGAAGTGGAGAGTGTATAAATTCAGACTTAGGAGGGTAGATGAGTCTTTGTTTTTGGGTCTTTTAGGGGTATTATGAATTTTCATTGTGGCTTTCGGCATTTGGAGAGTTTTGCAAATAAGTTAGTCTTTCTTTTCTTTTTCTGAATTCCTTTGAAAGGTTCCTTGGTTTTCCATTACTTTTCTTTTCTCCCCTCATTCTATTCTTCTTCTTTCGAATTCTTCCATTGTAGAAAAACCATCATTCCTTTTTTATAGAAATCCCTATTGGTGTTATGCTCTTCTTCTTTCTCCGAAAGTCGAGTACTCCCTTTATAATCGAATGACCCTATCTTTTTTCTGATTCCTTGTTGTTTTTCCTCCATCACAAATTGGTTGCCGTTACCATGTATTAACAAGGGTGAGGCTCAAAGAATCGCAAGCGTGCAGGTAAGGATTGTTATCAAGGTAGTAAGTATTCTCGATTCGATTAGAGTTTTAATAAGTGACCGAATCTATTGTGGCTTATAGGGGTGATTTATGATCTATATGGATCACTTGGTTTTGACGATATAGGTGTTGGATGCGGATCTAGAGGATAATCGCCAATAGTAGCAAAGGAAGGGGCTACTAGAAAGTAAGGCACACAGTAAGGTTACGGTGATGTTTTGGTTTCGATAAAGTGCATCTTAAGTTATGATTAATCGTTAGGTGATGTCAATTGTAGGTTCGTGACTAAGGGGTTCAGAGCACGCAAGGTTACCGTGTGTGTACAAACACTACACACACGATATCGGCAATGCCGAGAAAAGTCGAAAATGGCTAAATGGGCTGTGGGCCTTGAGGCTAAGTTTGATGGAATGGTTTGGTTGTTATACGAATTGAATTAGTCTTGCATGATGCATGATCCGGATATGTTTTGGGCCTAATAGGTCATATGGTAAGATTTGGGCCTAATGGGCCGTAAGGTTGTAATTTGGGTTTGATGGGCTTTATGGGGACGTAGCAGATATGCTAGGGTTATGGACTTAGGCCTAGTTTGAACAACTCTTCAATTTCATAAGACTTAAGTTAATTAAACATGCCTGTAGGCAAGTCGATTAGTTAGAGTGTGGTAACCGACATATGCATGTCTAGGATTGGATCTAGTGAGAGCTTGGTATTTAAGCGGTCTGAGTGACCCACCTCCTCTTTTCTCGAGATCCTACGGTGCATAGTGTTTGTTCACTTTAACCCATGAGGACTTGTTTATGGGCCAAAGTTTATAACTAAAACCCGAGAGGGATTAAAATACCCTTATATTGTAAAATTACTAAAATACCCTTATATTTTTAAAATTACTAAAATACCCTTATATTATAAAATTACTAAAATACCCCTGTTTTGCAAAAGTACCAAAACACCCTTATTTTTCAAAATTACCAAGATACCCCTAATTTGCCAAATTACCAAAAAATACCTCGTAGGGTAGAATTACGTAAAATACCCACAGGTAGTGAAATGACGAAAATACCCTATGTGATGAATATGAGTTTGTGGATGTTACTTTTGTGTTTGATGCATTCATATGATATTCGCTTAGGATGCATATGGGTGGGAATTATGGTACGGAGGAAGATTTGAGGATCGCATGGTTGTATGGTATGGATCAGGGATCGCATAGCCGTATGGTATGGATCCACTGAAGGCTTTAAGCCCAACGTATGATTAGCACTTTGTTGCAACGTTCGGTGAGATCATAACTTGAGCTACCCTTGGTGTGTAAAGCGGAGGGTGGGTCGAGCTAGAATTCCCCACGAGAGTCATAAGGTTGGAATGGAAATGGTGTGTTTAGCGGATGGATTTTTGGGGTGGGTTTTGCATTATCTGTTTATAAATGATACGATATGATATGATATGAGGTCATTGTGGGCTAAGGCCCAAGACCACCGATTTTGTTAGGGCTTAGGCCCAATGTGAATATTTGTATGTGATTTGATTGCCAAGGGTTGTACACACACCGAGTTTCAAACTCACACCCTTAATTTTAAATGTTTCTGTAATCCCGAATAGGCGGCTTGGCGAGGAGAGGACTCGAGAGATGGCCACACTACAAGTTGTTCAAATTTTTAATTTATTCAAATGATTCTGTTTAAATACTTTGTTTTTTTCATTGGATTGTAATAAGGCCATGTAACTCCTATTTGACTTTGAATTTTGGGTTTATTATTATTATTGTTTCAACTACCCACTTAAGAAATTTCATAAAATTATTAAAGTGTTAATATGGTTTTCAAATAATCTTTTGTTTTGGGCTTTTGGGCCTTAAATGGTTAACTAGTAAATTGTTTTGAAGTGCGCCTTTAATGTGACATTCCGCATTCGGGCCTAACTTCTAGGCGGGTTTGGGGTGTTACAATCACCCATACGCTGGATTGTGTTTCTTAAGGAGACAGAATATGGGGTCGTATTTCTCAGTTAGTTGTGAAATGAACCGGGCGATATAATTTAGTCTCCCTAAGAAACCTCAGACCTCCTTTTGAGTACGCGGCAGAGGTAACTCCTGTATAGCCTTTACTTTATCCAGTCAATCTCGATTCCCTTTGTTGACTACGAATCCTAACAATTTTCCCGACCTAGCCCCGAAGGTATATTTTGCTGGATTGAGCTTTAGTTGGAACTTTATCAACCTCAAGAACAGTTTCCTCAGGACTTGCACATGTGTTCGGGATTTTGCAATCATATCATTGACATAAACCTCAATTTCTTTGTGCATCATATTATGAAACAAAGTTACCATGGCTCTTCGATACGTCGCTCCTGCATTTTTCAGTCCGAATGACATCACTTTATAGCAAAATGTCCCCCACATGGTTACAATGTGGTCTTTTCCATGTCTTTAAGATGCATCTTTATCTGGTTGTATCTGAAGAAGCTATCAATGAAGGAGAACAGTGAGTAACCCGCCGTGTTGTCCACTAAGGTGTCGATGTAAGGCAACGAGAAATTGTCTTCCGGGCTGGCTTTGTTTAAATCTCTGTAGTTGATCGTTGTATTTCAAAGTTTTAAATTTATAATGATCGATCCTGGAACTAACTATAACAACGATTGAGGCAAGTGCACCTATCGAACAAATGATCTGACTTAGGCAAGACCGGATTGTCAAACCCAAAGGAACTAAAAGTACTAATACTAACTTTCTTTATATTATTTAGCCTAAAATAAGTGAAGTTGTTTATTAATCTAAATTAACTAATTACTAAGCTAAAGATGCAAAGACAAAAAGAATGAATTGGGGAAATACTTGGGAAAAACTCGGTTGATTAAGACGATACCCTTAGGAAGAATCCACCTAGACTTCACTTGTTATCTAACACTAAACCTGCACGATTTATTCACTTGACTTGATCCGTAGGACTCCTAATTTATATTAAACCCTCTCTCGAGGCAAATAACGTCTAACCCTAGGTTGATTAATTGAAATCTCTTTCCCATTAATAACCCCCTAGAATTGTAGTAAATCGATCTATGGACTCTCATATTAGGTTTCACCCTAATCGGCAAAATCTAAATCACCCTATCTCTAGGCGCGCGATCAACTCCGCTTAATTATGCTAGATCTACTATTAAGCAGGACTTTTGCTCCACCACCTAAGCACATTCAACTTGAATTAATATCGCGAAATATCAACACAATAATTAAGTACACATAATCAAGAACAAATCAAGTATTTATCATATAGTTAGTAAAACAATAACAAGATTCATCTAGAGTTTCATCCCCTTCGTATCTGAAGGGTTTAGTTCATAATAATAAAGAAAAACATCTCGTAAGAAAAGATAAAACAAAACATAAGAAATCCCTAAAACCCTCAAGGAATTGAAGAGGAGATCCTCTGTCTTGAGTAGAATTCGCTTCGGAGATGGATCAACCGGCTATCCCTTGAGAGTTTCCCACAATCGACCTTTTCGGCTCGACTCATTAGCCTAGCTAACCGCCCTCTTCTAGGTTATACTTAGGGTCTTTATATAGGCTTTTGAAATAGGTTTCTTTGCCCCTAAGTATCCTTTTTCCGAGTGAAATTACTCTCCTCCACACGGCAGGGGCACGGCCATGGTACACGCCTGTGTGAATCGTGGCCAGCCGTGTTGGACTCCGTTAATGAGGCACACGACCATGTAGATCGACTTCACCCGTGTTCTAGTATATTGGGGGAGGCACTACTGCGTGTGGGCTTTAGTCAAAGCCATGTTGATTTCTTCTTTGGCCCATTTTGGTCCATTTTGAGCCCGTTTCTCGTTCTTTTTATTCTTGGGTGCTTTCCTGAGTATGAGACATGAAAAGAAAGGATTAAGAGCACCTTTTTACATAAATCAAGGGATAAATCATCCAAAAGTATGCTAAATGTGGGATTAAAATATGTTACTATTACGGTTTATCAGTAGTCTACACACATTCGTACTTTCCCATCTTTCTTAGGCACGGGGACTATATTGGCTACCCATTCTGAGTATTTAACCACTTGTAGGAAACCAACGTCGAATTGCTTCTTGATCTCTTCTTTTATTTTTAGTAGGACGTCGGGCCTCATCCTTCGGAGTTTCTTTTGATCTTACTTGCATTCTTCCTTTATGGGGAGCCGGTGTACCATGATATCAATACTTAGCCCAGTCATGTCTTGATACGACTATGCGAGGACATTTTTGAATTCTTGGAGTAACTCAATGAGGTTTCACTTTGTCTCTACGGTCATGCAAGCTCCGATCTTCACATCTTTTTTTTTTCTTGTTTGTCTCCTAAGCTCATAACTTCTACTGACTCTTTGTAAGGTAGGATTTGTTTCTCATCTTATTCTACCATCCCTAACAAATCAAGAGATAGGTTACAATCTTGATCATCTTCAAAGTCCTGAGGTTCCTCTGGACATATATCTTGCTCAAAAAGAGACTCTGAGTCAGCAGCAACGTCGCTCGTATCATTGATATCTGGAGACCTATTGTAGGAATATAGAAAGACCCAAAGAATAAATGAATCTAAGAATAATTATCTGTGTGGTATGAGTACGAATGAAATGGAAAAAATAAAAAAAAAACATTTGCCATGATGAGACACAAAGATGCATTTTATTGAAATAAAGATATTGGACATATGCCTATTTCACAAAAAGGATTCTTATTGCTCCCAAGCTTAGAGCAATAAGTGTGTTTTGAACATTACTCTGAATTAGTTCTAAAAATTACAGGGATCTCTTCCGCATTTCAATTGTTCAGAACACTTCTAGGGATATAAGGACAAATGCCTGATAGGTTCTCCCTAATTCCTTCTTCGGATATGGCATTGATGCTCAAGTTTCCCAACATTTCTTTCGAGCTTTCTTTTT
The DNA here is from genome assembly GCA_025698515.1 of Gossypium sturtianum. Classification (NCBI taxonomy): domain Eukaryota; kingdom Viridiplantae; phylum Streptophyta; class Magnoliopsida; order Malvales; family Malvaceae; genus Gossypium; species Gossypium sturtianum. The sequence goes on from JAOWAD010000062.1 coordinate 26,257, forward strand.
ATGACATCTTTTGTTCAGGATAAATGATTTCTCCTGACACGAATGTTTTAGATATGCAGGGAAAGATCATTGGTACCCATTTGACCTCTCCCCCACTCAGTCGCGCTCTTCTTCTTTCTTGCTTTTTCTCTAGCTCCCTCTTCTTTTGCCTTGCATCTGGCTTGTATCTTCAGCCAAAGCGGTCTCGTTTGTCCATCAACATTGGTACCTCGACTCTCCCTTGAAGGTATTTTTCAAGTCCTTTCCGTGTAAGACCATTTTCCAACCGTCAACTACAGGCCCATCTTCATGGTTTTGGATATTCTTGGTACTGGGATCTTGTTTCCTTCTACAATGAACGTTGCATTAACAATTCCAGTGATCAAAAGGAACATTCTATTACCTCATCATCCGCTCCTATGTATGGTGTGTCACTAGTTACGGATGCAATGATATCCTCTTCAGCGTTTATCGTCACCGGTTGACCCTCCGTTACCAACTTCAGTTTTTGGTGTAATGACGATGGCACCGCTTCACCGTGAATGAATCCAAGGCCTACCCAACAAGCAATTATAAGAGGGCTTGATATCCATCACCAAAAAGTCTACTTCATATGTGTTCGGACCAATTAAGAGAGGTATTTCAATCCTTCCCATCACCCTTCTTTCCATGCCATCGAATGCTCTCACTATATTTTGGCACGTTTTCATATGAGAGCTATCCACTGGCAACCTATTCAGTGTGGATAAAGGCAAAATGTTCAGTGCAGATACATTGTCGATTAACACTCCTGATAATGTATATCCTTTGCAGCGAGTGGTGATGTGTAGAGCCTTTGTGGATCCCATGCCTCTTGAAGGTATTTCATCATCATTGAAAAAGATAAAATTGTCGGCACTCAGATTGTTAACCAGACGATCTAGCTTGTTCACAGAGATATCATCAGCGACAGAAGTTTCATTCAGCACCTTCATCAACATGCTACGATGTGTCTCTGAGCTCAAGAACAAGGCTAGTACTGATATGCAAGCTGGTTGTTTGGGTAGCTATTCTACAACACTATACTCACTATGCTTCAAGAATTTTAGGAATTCCTTAGCCTTGTTCTCAGTTACTGGCTTGTTAATAGGTGATTCAAGCCTAGCTGTCTTTTTTTCTTATGCTCAACTGCCAGGGTTTTTCCTTTAACAGGCTCGATTCTTGCACTTGCAGGGTTAGCGCCTCCCACTGCGCGTGTAGAAACCGATATCCTAACCCTCTTCTGAAGTGCCCACCGAGTTCTCCTCTCCTGGGATCATCACGTTGCAGTCATAATTCCATGGAACCCTTTTGCTACCCTTACAAGGAAAAGCCACGGGTTTCTGAATTTTGACTCTCTGTGCAGCTTTTGTTCCTGTTTCATTATTTCTCAGCCGTGAAATAATTACTACCGGGTGATTAACCTTGTAGAACTTCTCCGTTGATCCTTCCTCTGAGGCGTAGATGTCTCCTCCTTCTGAACTTTTGACATCTTCAAAGAATTTCAACTCCTTGTTATCCATCAGACTTTACACCAAAGCTCTGAATTCAGTGCACTCCTAGATCTTATGACCTTCTTTAACATGGAACACACAATAGCTCATTACCCCTTTTGGTACCTCCTTTGAATCCTGAAGGATTAATCCTACGTCTATCATCTTTTGCCAAACCCATTTTAGTGGGTTTTTACTTTCGCCACATCAGTTTTGGCCCTCTTTCCTCCATTATCAATTATCGCGTTTACCCCTTGATCTGAATGACTGGGTAATGGATTTCCTGCCACATTAAGTCCCGATAGATCATCGAACCTTACGATCCCTATCTTGATGAACCTTTCAATCAACTTTTTAAATACAGTGTAGTTCTCAATTGAGTGTCCTGTTATTCCTGCGTGGTACTCGCATTGAGCATTCGCATCATACCATTTTGGGAATGGAGGTTGCATAGGTTTTAAATAAAATAGAGATACCACATGCGCATCGAACAGATTCTAATATAACTCCCTATATGTCATTAGGATGGGTGTGAATTAGAGTTTTTCCGTGTTTAGCCTTGAGTTAGGTTCTTGCCTTGATGAGTCTTGATGGATGGTTGTTACGGTCCTTGGTTGGCCTACAGTGACCGGTTTTGAAGAACTTTTATTATACACACCTGCAGTTGTTCACTTCATTTTCCTTCTTTCTTAGGGCTAATCTTTTAACGTTCTCCCCCGCGTCTATTTTCCCACTCTTTACTGCATTTTTAATCATTTCTCCGGACATTACTATATCTGAGAAGCTCTTGGTAGCACTTCTCAACATATGGTTAATGAACGGGGCTTTTAGAGTATTTATGAAAAGCATTGTTGTCTCTTTCTCCAAAAGAGGTGGCTGAACTTGCGTTGCCACTTCCCTCCATCTTTGAGTGTATTGCCTGAAGCTTTCACTTTGTTTCTTTTCCATGTTTTGTAGCGTAATTCTGTCAGGTGTCATGTCAGTCACATGGCTGTACTGTTTCATGAAAGCCTGTGCCAAGTCTTTCCATTAGTTAATTTTGGCACAGCTTAGCTGGTTGTAACACTTGGCAACCGACCCGATCAAACTATCCTGGAAGTAGTGGATTAACAATTGGTCGTTATTAACGTATCCCGTCATTCTTCGGCAGAACATTGTGATATGGGCTTCAAGACAACTAGTCTCATTATATTTTTCGAATTCTAGAGTTTTGAATTTTGGTGGGAGCACTAGATCTAGGACTAAGCTCAACTCCTTAGCATCAACCCCGCAAAGTTAGTCAGCATTCCCCATAGCTCTGAATTTCTCCTCCAACCACTTACACCGATCTTCAGGTGTTTTGGAAATTCTACTCTTACTCTATCCATTTTTGCCATGTCGTCCAAATCTGAAACGATGGGGTTGGTCAGATTATCTATGGGATTGGAACCTGAACCCGTTGGGTAGTTCACCGGTGCTGAGGTGCCGGCTTGATATTGTTGAGGTCTTATGGTAACGGGTACCCTTCGTGTATAAGTATCCGGTTGGGCTTGGACATTCACCGGTAAAGCCTGGAAGTGCGTAGGGTCTTCATTATCATCCCCTGAATTAATCACCATGACTTTTCCTTTTTCAATCCCTCTGGCCAGCAATTGTGTCAATTGGCTTATCATGCTCCGTTGAGACTCTTATATTTGATCCCTCATGTCCTGCTGTACTTTAGCTAATTGTTCCTACAGCAGTGCTTGCAACTGATCTTGCATGTCTTTCTGAATTTGTTCTAATCTCCTTAATCTTTGATCCATGGCTTTGGTTTCATCATGTACCGTAACGATATTCGGGCTGGTAGATTCTTGTTGGTTTGTGGTAATACATCATAATTTCAATTATTTAGGGTCTTTTTATGAAATTTAATGCATATGATGAAATGTAATGCTGATGAATGAAATGAATACAAATAGAGGCATTGATTTTAATTCAATTCTATTAGAATAACTTTACTAGAAAACAAATCTCTTTACATAAAACTGATATTTTACATATACGGCCTAGCCCTAATACTCAAAGCCTTGACTTTCCTAAGAAGCGAAGTTAATTCTCGGCCCCGATCTGATTCTGATTCGTATTTTAAGCTTAGCATCTCGACTTGAACCGCTAGGGTTTGCAAATGGTCGGCTACTTCCCGTACTTGAGTCACAGCTTGGCCCATGATGTGATCTCTATCCCTAATCTGACCTTGAGAGCGTTAGAGTTGCTCTTTCCAGTGTTCATTGTTTGTTTCAAGAAGCTCAACTCGAAGTTCACAATTTTGCAGTACGGCATCGAGCTCTTCTATCTGTCCCTTCAACTCTTCAATCTTATTTAGGCTTGCTTTCAACTCAATTGCGGAGTTACGACTATGATATTGGTGTAGTGACCTTTCCAATTCTGCTACTCGGGCTCTTAATCCAACCTTTTCATTTTGGCTTTCTAACAAATCCCTTTTTAGAGCATCTTCTCGAACTCAAGCATCCTGGAATTTCTTTTCCCACTGATCATCCCTAATCTTTTCTTCTTTGATTTCTTGCCACCATTGTTCCAATGTTTTACCCAACCCTGCAGTCCTCATCGACAAATGCAGCTTCTTATAATCTGTTTTTAGACTATCCAAGTCTTCTTCAGCCTTTTTCTTTCGTTTTCTCATTTTCTCAGCTTCTAACTTCTAGACGTCGACGTATAATCCTAGCCGCATCTTGTCCTCTTCCAACTGTTCTATTTTTTTTCCCTAGCTCTGAACTCCTCTTTTTAAAGTCTTGCTTTATGATCTCTAGCTCAGACAGGATCACTTGTAGATGTTCTTCTATTGGCTGAGTGTTTTCTTGACTTGACACAGGGACATTGTCATTGACCCTTTTACCCCACCACCAATCATATTCTGGGGTCGCCATTGGATTTGCGGAAAATATTTTCATTTTGTGAGTTTGGTTCCAAGCATTCGATATTTCACGAACCTTCTTCTTGTAATTATCACCTTTGTACGCAAACTCACACTGAGCCAACCTTTGCTTGCCAGTATAAACTGCCTCAACCTACCACAATACAAGTAGAGGGGCATATCCAATAGCTCCCCATATATCGAGTAAAGGGACCCAATCAAAGTCTCCACATTGGTACAAAATTTAAATAGGGATTATCTAAGGGGCCCTCCATTCGACGTCTTCGTCTTGGAGACTTTGGAGAATTGCCATCCACTTTTCTTCAGAAATATTATCTCGCCTTAAGGTAGCCACGAACTCTTTCAACAGAGAGTAGTTCTCGAGAGAATACTCGATAAGAGACCTTTTCTACCTTCTAAAAGTGGATATGAAACCATGCTAACAAGAGTTGCGCACACTTGATAAACCTTCCTTCACTCGCTGTCCAGTATGCACTCAAAGATCTGAAAGTTTTGGCCAAAATTGCCGGGACGGGTGTGACCCTTTTGTCAAGTCGGTCAAATAGATATGAAACTGCCTCATTTATGTGCCCTAGTGCTTTGGGGAGGATGACCAACCCGTAAATACTCAAGGCGAAGACGTCGACACTTTTCTTCGTATTCGGATGTGCTAAGATCAAATCCCGCAAACTTTTCTAATGGATACATTTGTTATTGCCCTTTTTTTTAATCCGGGTCACAACCCATTGCTCGCTTATCCCAGTTATACTCATTAGCCTCTTTAAGAAAGTCAGAATGTTGGCAGCCTTAGAATAAGCTTTGTCGACTTGGATCCTCGGGCAACGGAGGAGAGTTGTGTACTCTTCTACAGTGGGCACCAAATCTACTTTCCCCAAAATAAAGCAATTATAGGCGAGATTCTAATATTGGGCAAGAGCTCAAAATAAGTGCTTATCTACTTTGACATCGAGTAAATAACCATAGTCTTGGTAGAATAACTGCTTGGTTTCGTCATCCCATTGGTCCAATATTTCTTTCAACTCTTGGAGATTATTCTGAGTTACACTGATGCGAGTGAAATCCCATAGTTCTGACATATATCCCTCCGTCAGGCTGTCGCCCTTCTCTTGTTGTGTCTTCTCAGACCATATCCAGAAGGCCGCATTGTCTTCCACTTTATCAAGAAACCTCTTTTCCATGACAAGCTCTCTATGTAGCAACTGAATATGAATCAACACCCTTTTCTACGATGAAAATACAATGCAATCATAGACAAAACAAAATGAAACAAGTCAGTACATTTCATACAAAGCTAGAATTCAAAGCAAAAAATAATAAATAGAACACCTATTCGGATGACCACTAGAGGTTTGGTATGGTTCTACCTAGGGTAGGTTCTTAGGGCTCATTATATGTGGTTCAGTTCTAAAGTAAGGGTACCTGAACCAGTAGATTCCTTGTTCCTCACCCATTATAGGCTCATACGGACCGAGTTCAGTTCAGGGGAATACATTTCCTTATGGCTATACGGAGATGAAGATCTCATGAAGACATATGTACGAATGTATCCCGAAAGCGATCCACTATCCTATACGGAGGTGAAGACCTCACGAAGGAATAGTTTCTCACTCCCACTTAAGAAGGGCAAAATGGAACGATTGTGCAATACAATATACATGAAAACATACAAATAGAAACTTTCGAACCAATAAAACATATATACTAGCTTGCTATATAATTCGAGATATCGAAGACAAAACATGAACGATGAAATGCAATAAAGGGATCGTTAATTTAAACCAAATTATCAACTTTCGATAAAAAGACTAAAAAGTAATCAACTCGCGGCTTGACTTTTTTGGTATCCCCAGTGGAGTCGCCAAGCTGTCGAAACCTTTTTTGGAAATTGACTTTTTATTTTAAAAAGAACTAAAATGAGAGTCACCACCAATCCTTTTTATTTAGGTGTGATTAGATCACCTAAAAACTCATTTTAATAAAATGTTAGACTTATTAAAATGATACTTTTTGGTCTACAAAATCCAGGAGATGAGTTCAGGAGTCGGTTACGCAGAGGAAGGATTAGCACCCTTGTGATGCCCAAAATTGGTACCTAGTAGATTACTCGATGTCTTAGTATTGAGAATTGAAATTTTGAAGAGAGTTTAAAACATGATCCTTTTGTGTATTAAGACATTACTCAACTAAATTAATTTTCACGAAAAGGGCTTATTTCAGGTTAATCGAGAAGAAATGATCATATCCCGTAAGTTAGGACACAATGCCCTAAATCTTCAAAAACGAGAATAAACACCACTTGATCGTTACTTAAACCTCGTTTTTATTCATTTTAGAATAGACATTCGACTGTCTCGGTTATAGAAAGATGCCATACTTCGAAAGTTAGGAGCATGACTTCTTCAAATCCCAAAATAATGAACATTGCCTCAGTTTTGAATATTTTACATGTTATATAAAACTAAGATGACCCCTTTTTTAAAACGATGTGTATTTTTAACAAAAATGAATGAATATGTTGTTATATAATACATGAAATGATGATAGTAAAATAAAACGAAATATCCATGTAGGTAAAAATGGAAGGACGATATTGGGTTAATAAACAAAAGGATAAAATGAAATAAAATAAATAAAAACATTTTGATAAATGATGATAATAGTGCAACTATAATAGTAATGAGAATATCAGTTTATAATAATAATAGCACTAATCATAGCATAGTTATTAATAATATAAATAAATAAAATAATGTTAGTAATAATGATGAAGGTAAAATAAAAATAAAATGTATAAACGAAAGGAAACGTAAATAACGTAAATTTAAGCGCTGAAATAAATGGCATAATAAATAAAATGCCAAGTTAACCGAATTAGGGATTAAATTGAAAGTTAAGCAAAACTTAAAGCATAAATCGCAAAATAAATAAAGAAAGGGGCATAAAGGACCAGATTAAAAGTTCGGCAAAATTTGATGTCTAAAAAAAGGAAATAAATGACTTAAATTAAAATGCAAAAATGAAAATGGGCCAAAAAGGGAATTATCCCATCCACATCACACGTGTCCTTCCCAATTTGGGTCCACAGTGGACGAGGGATTAAATCACAAAAAAACAAAACAAAAGGGTAAAAATAAAAGCAAAAAATACTAAGCTGTGGGACGAAATTGAAATATATCTAAAAAGAGGAAGGATTGAAGCAATAATTAGCCCCCTTTTCAAGAAAACACATGGATCCTGCTGGTATCCGGGTCAGGTCTTGGGTTGTGCTTCAAAACAACGCCGTTTTGGGGCTTCTGAGGCCAGCCCCAAACGACGTCGTGTAAGGGCCTTATAAATACCAAAAAATTAAAAAAAAAAACAAACATTTCAGACCCCTTTTTAAAAAAAACTGAAAACCCTTTTTTTTCTCTCAACAGCCTCCTTAGGCCGGCCATCAGGTTCGGCGAGCCCACACGACGGCCACCGGTTGCCGGCGACGGGCTTTGCCATTCCCGGTGACCGAAAAATACAAAACGCCCCCTTGCTAACAGCCCATTTTCAATGAAATTGAAACAGTGATTTCGGGACCACAAATATGAAGTCGAAATAATTATTTTATTATTATTTTGAGGTCTACAGCATGATAGTATGATAGTATAAAAATTTTGTTAAGAAATTTTATCGTTTGCATGCTCATTTCGATAAAAAGGACTAAATTGAAAAAGGTACAAAATTAGAGTTCTATAGGCTAAAGGCACTAAATAGCTAAAGAATTTAAATGTATGAGTACTTGAATGGTAAATAGACAATTGCTTATTTGAGTGGACAAAGATGGACATTAAATAGGTGAATTTTAAGTTAAAAACAAATGTTAAATTTATAATTCATTAAATAAGTTAAGTAAAATTAATTAAAACAAAATGCTATCATCTTTTTCTTGTTTCTCTTCCACCGAAAATTAAGGTGAAAAACACCATTGAAGAAGCTTAAAGGTTCGGCTTCATCTCATAGCTTGCATGGTATGATTTTTGATCCCGTTTTTAATGATTTCTATGTTTTTGGAGTCGTTATAACTTAATCTAGCTAGCCCAGGGACTAATTTGTGAAATTGTTAAAATATTAGGGTTTCACCATTGTTGAATGTGTATGTGTTTTGAAATTTAATGGTAGAAAATGAATGGTTGTTGTTAGATAAACAACATTTGTTAAGTGATTTTGAATGAAATTGCAAATTAGGGATTAAATTGAGAAATGTGAAAAATTATGTGGTAAATGTGTGAAATAATGAAAATTATGGGCTGTTATGAGTCTATATAGAATTCGGCTAGCTTATTAGGTGGATGGAATTGCATGAATTTCGATTTACGGGCTTAAGGACTAAATTGTAAAGAAGTTAAAATATTATGGGTAAAAGTGTAAATTTGCAAAATATGTATTTTGGGCTGAATTGAATAGAATGAATACTAAATGGATTGAATTTGATTATTTAGATCAAGTTAAGCCTCATACGGATCTAGATCGAGGGAAAGATAAAGTATTGGACTAGTCGATCCTATTTCGTCATTTTTGTGATCGAGGTAAGTTCGTATGTTTAATAAGCATTAAATTATATGTGTTTCAATGCTTAATTGTTATAATTGAGATGAATACGACTTCACGGAAATACTCGATGAAGATTTGGAATTATATGAGATCCCGATTAAACCTTAGGAATAGATAGGATACAAATGACATGTCATTAGGGGTTACCGTGTTTTGGGTGCTGGTCCTCTACGTTCTACCAGTGGCTGTGTTTTCCTGCATGTGTTGCGGTTACTCATCAGCTTGTGTGAGCAGCACTGTGTAGTTACGTCTTGACCATCAGCTTGTGTGAATAGACCCAGTCATAACTCGAGAGTGAGCATTTATACGAGATATGAGATAAAGATGGTTTCGACCATGTATTGGCACTTAGTGTGCGAGATTTCTGAGTATCCGATATTATTCCAAATGGTTCAAAGGGTATATTGATGATATGAAAGAGTAAGAGATTGATATTTACCAGAACAGGTATGTTCATGAATTGTATAAACATTGAACCTATGAGATTTGTGAATTCATGTCTAACCTTTTGATTGAATATGTGTTAGGCTTTTGGATTCAAATTTAGTTTTATTATGCTATGTTTATTTACTTAAATTATGAATGAATGGTAAGATGTATTTTTTAGCCATACGAGCTTACTAAGCTTAATAGCTTACTTTGTTTACTTTTTCGTGTTTTATAGTGACTTCTAAGCTTGCTCGAATTGGAAGTTGTCAGAGATCTCATCACACTATCCAGCCGTTGTTTTGGTACTTTTGAACTATGTGTATTTTGGTTATATGGCATGTATAGGTCATTTGGCTAATGGAAGCCTATATGTTTTGTTATGTAATTAGTCATTTAATATGACTTGATTTGGCATATGTTGCTATATGTATGTATATATGTGGTTATTATCATTTTGTATGTATTTGGATTGCTATGGAAATGCCTTGATTATGTTTTGAAAATTTTGAGCATCATGTGGTTGAGATTGAGAAATGGTATATTGGTTATGTGTTAGGCACAAAAGTATATATGCATTTGACCCTTTAGGTGATTTTTGGAAGTGATATTGGTATGATTTTTAATGCCCAATTGTGAAGTTTATGAGCATTGTTTATTTTTGGTATTGGAATAGCATGATTTGGACTTGGTTGTGATTGGTTTGAATGCTTAATGATGTTAGGGTCATATGCTATTGGATGTGTTTAGGTTGATACAAATTTGGGTGAGAAATGTGGCTTGAAACATAGCCGTGTGTAAGGTGACACAGTCGTGTGTCCCCTAGTACTTATTTAGAAATCAAGTAAGTAGCTTCACATGGCCTAGCCCAAGGGCGTGTGGCCTGCCCGTGTGGCACAAGTCAGTATACCCTTCAGTTTTCACACGGCCTAGCACACGGGCTAGCACATGGGCGTGTGAGGCCATTTCGAAGGGTACACGGGCTAGTCACACGGGCGTGTGGTTGGCCGTGTGACCCAAGTCAGAGAGTTACACGGGGTCGGACACAGGCTGGGACACGGCCATGTGATCCCATTTCGAATGTCCACATGGCCTGTGACACGGGCGTGTCTATTGGCCGTGTGAGACACACGGCCTGGCCACACGGGCGTGTGTCCCCTGCACTTTGAAAATTTTCTATGTTTTTCTAAAAATTTATTAAGTATTCGATTTAGTCCCGAACCACTTCTAATGCTTGTTTTAAGCCCCGAGGGCTCGTGTTAGGGACTATATGATTGTATTTGAATGACTTTTGTTTGGATTTGAGAAATGTATATGAAATGTATGGTTGTTTAAGAAATAAGTTTGGTAATGCACCGTAACCCTATTCCGGCGACGGATACGGGTTAGGGGTGTTATACCCCTTTTGGCCGTTTCGGCTCCTTCAGCCCAAATCTGGGGTCAATATCACCTAAAGCCCCTTGAAAATAAAAAAAAATCAAAAAACCTTTTCGGTTTCTCCGTATTTTGGCGGGCTCCCCGTACCTTCCTTTCCGACATGGTCCTCAGACGAATCGAAGCCAATTTGGAGGCCCTGCGCCGAAAGGATCCGTCTTTCATTGGAGACGGTATCCTCGCCCACCCCCACGGTGGAATATGAAGCAGCGTTTAGGTAAAAAAAATCTATTTATTATATACCTTTTTTTTAAAAAAAATATAGCAGATACAAAAAAAAAATAACCTTTGAAGTTTTTTTCCTTTTTTTTTTGTTTTTATTGCTTCTTTTTTGTTCTGTAAAAGAATTACATTTAGAATCCGGCTTTTATAGCCAAACATTACATATTATTTTCGTTTTTCTTTCTTTATTTCCGCCATCTACTGTTTAGCCACTGTTTCCTTCTACTGTTCTATCCTCTTTCTTTTTGTTTTTGAGGATGGTGGAGTCAAAGACGATGAGAGAAGGGCGCCCTTGCCATTTTGGTAAAATGGCGGCAGGGGCGCGTCAGGCCTCGGGCGGCGTGTTCGAGGAGCGGCGCTAGAAACCCTAGGGTTTTTAGCTATTCTGAAACTAGTTTAGGTTTTTGGGTCGTTTGGGCTTGTAAATTTGGGCCTGACATCTTTTGTAAATGGACTGTTTTACTGGACTTCATTATTTTTTGGTTTAACTCTTTTTTTGTTTTATTTGTTTGTAATCTGGGCTCAGGCAAAATTGGGCTATTACAATGTTATCAGCATGATTTGCTCAATAATCATTCTTCTTGTTGAAGGTAGAATAGTTCAATCGTGCAACATCTTTGTCGAATAACTATAAAGTAAAATACATGTTTCTTGTAATACGTAAAATTAATATATTGTTACTTGTCCTTATTCTACATGTTTTAATTATTTATGAATGATTAATTAAATGTTGTTATTGTTTTTTTATGTATCATAAATATAATTGAAATACATGCTTAATAATTAATCTTTATGTCTTAATTTCATGGAACATGGACATCATTAATATGATATTAACAATGTTGGTAATTAAAGCATTATATACTATTAGAATAATTAATCAAATATATACTAATAGAATGCAAGTAGCCTAACAACTTTTATACCATTATATAATGAATTCATTACATTTGTGATAAACCGTAAAAGTAACATATTTTAATCCCACATTTAGCATGCTTTTGGATGAATTATCCCTTATTTTATGTAATTTGGTGCTCTTAATCCTTTATTTTCATGTTTTATACTCGTGAAAGCACGGAGGATGAAAAGAACAAGAAACAAAGCTTAAAACGGGCCAAATGGGCCATATCACTTAAATTGACACGGCTGGACCCAAGACCATACGGCCGTGCCTCATTAGTCGACCCAACACGGCCTGGCCACGATTCACACGGGCGTGTGCCATGGCTGTGCCCCTTCCGTGGCAAAGAGAAGTTTCATTCGGATTGGGATACTTAGGGGCAAAGAAACACATTCCAAAAGCCTATATATACACCCTAAGTATGACCTAAAAAAGGGGAGCCCAGTACCTTTGACAGGGGCGTCTTGCTAGGGCTGCAGAAGGCGATTTGTGGGGATTCGCCGAGGATAGCCAGTTGATTCATCTCTAGCTTTAATTATACTCAAGGCGGAGGATTTCTCCTTAATTTCCTTCTAGGAGTTTTAGGGATTTCTTATGTTTTGTTTTATCTTATCTTCTCGAGATGTTTTCTTTTATTGTTATGAACTAAACCTCGAGATACCGAGGGGATGAAACTTAGATGAATCTTGTTATCATTTACTTGAACTATATGATAAATATTTGACTTGTTCTTAATTATGTGTTCTTAATTCTTGTGTTGATATTTCGCGGATATTAATTCAAGTTTGATGTGCTTAGGTGGAGGAGCAAAAGTCTCGCCTAAGAGTAGATCTAGCATAGTTAAGTGGAGTTGATCACGCGCCTAGAGATAGGGTGACGAGATTTTTGCGGATTAGGGGTGAAACCTAATATGGGATTCCATAGATCGAGTTAATGCGATTCTAGGGTTTTAATTAGAAAGAGATTTCAATTAATCAACCTAGGGTTAGACATTATTCACCTCGAGAGAGGTTTAATATACATTAGGGAATCTTACGGATCAAGTCAAGTGAATAAATCGTCTGCGGTCAGAGTTAGATAACAAGTGAAGTCTAGGTGGATTCTTCCTTGGGTGTCGTCTTAATCAATTGGTTTTCCCTCAAGTTATTTTCCCAAATTCATTCTTCTTTGTCTCAGAGTCTTTAATTTAATAGTTAATTAATTTAGATTTAAAACAACAAATTCCCTTTAATTTAGGCTAAATAATAAAAAGAAAGTTAGTATTAGTAATTTTAGTTCCTTTGGGTTCGACAATTCGGTCTTGCCTAAGCTATATTACTATTCGATAGGTGCACTTGCCTCAATCGTTGTCATAGTTAGTTTCCAGGTTCGATCATTCTCGTTATTTAAATTTTTAAAACTCTGACACACGATCAAGTTTTTGGCGCCGTTGCCGGGGAATTAAAATATTAAGAAAGCTCTATTTTTATTACTTTGGCCATTTTTTTTATTTTTTTTGCAATTTACTTTTATTTTATTTTTATTTTTACCTTAGTTTTAACTCTTCTAATTTTCTTTCTTTCTTTTTCCTAGCAGGTACCTATAGTTTATGATTAGAAGGAACCCGAGAGGACCTTTAGTATACGACAGTGATATTGAAGCTACCGCTCGCAGAAATCGCAGAGAAATCAGGCGAGCCCTAAATTACCGAGAAGAAGAGCAACAAGACGAATCCAGCCCTACTGAAGGGATGGATGAGAATAATCCACCACCACAAGATGTGGGAGAAAATAATGCTCCTCGTACTATGTTTGATTATGCTAAACCACATTTAATAGGAGCCGAATCGAGTATTGTTAGGCCTGCTATAACTGCTAATAATTTTGAATTAAAGCCTAACACTATACAAATGATTCAACAATTTGTTCAATTTGATGGTTTGCGTGATCTAAGACCCAAATACTCATATAGCTAATTTTCTAGAGTTCGTGATACTTTCAAAATAAATGGCGTTTCGATGATGCCATACGGCTTGCTTATTTCCCTTTTCATTAAGGAATAAAGCCAAACGGTGGTTAAACTCGTTACCACAAGGGTCAATCACCACATGGGATCAAATGACCGAAAAATTTTTATTAAAATATTTTTTGCCGACCAAAATGGCCAAATTAAGGAATGATATCTCTTCTTTTGTGCAGATGGATTTAGAAACTTTATACGACGCATGGGAGAGATACAAGGATCTCTTGAGGAGGTGCCCACACCACAGATTACCTTTGTGGCTTCAAGTCTAAACTTTCTACAATGGTGTGAACCCCTCAACGAGGAAACTAATTGATTCAGCTGCCGGTAGAACCCTGAACAACAAAACTCCTGAAGCAGTCTACAAATTCATAGAGGAGATGTCACTGAATAACTATCAGTGGCAAGTTACAAGGACAAGGCCAACAAAAACAGCCGGAGTTTTCATCCTCGATGCAGTAACCATGCTATCAAACCAAGTAGAGATGATGAATAAAAAGCTTGATAGTTTGTGTTCTTCGCAGGTACATCCAGTGATGCAGTGTGACGCAAGTGGAAGTGTGGCGAATCTCGATGACCCACCCTACCAACCGGCACAGAGAGAGCTAACAGATCTAACTATATAGGTAACAATTTGCACCTAATAATAATCCTTATAGTAATAATTATAATCCAGGTTGGAGGAACCACCCAAATTTTTCATGGGGAGGTCAAGGAAATCAAGGAAAATCAAAGACAACAACCTCCTCAAAATTTCCAAAATCACCCTATCCATAGGAGAAGAAGCCGAACCTTGAAGAGATACTGACAAAATTCATGGCAGCCACAGATACCAGTCTCCAAAAAACTGAGACAACGCTTAATGATCAACAAGCATCGATCAAAGGGATCGAGAATCAAGTTGGGGAACTTACTAAGTCAGTTGGACAACTTGTAAAGTTACTTTCCGAACGACCGCAAGAACGTCTACCAAGCAACACTGAGATTAACCCAAAGGAGCAAATTCAAGCCATAACAGCTCAAGAAAGTGAAGGGTTAGATGATCCCAATTCAAGGCAAGAGAATGTTATCAAAGAAGGTAAGGTTGAGGTATGTAATAATAAGCCAAAACCGGTAATCAAAGAGTACCAACCTCGCATACCATATCCCGAAGCATTAAGGCGAGACGACACAGAGGAATAGTTCGGTAAGTTTCTTAAACTTTTAAAGAAATTACATATTAACTTACCGTTACTTGAAGCTCTTTCACAGATGCCAGATTCTAGAAAATTTTTAAAAGAGCTTTTGACGAACAAATGAAGGATAGACGAGGCATCACACGTGGAACTAAACGCAATGTGCTCGGCAGTCTTGCAAAATAAATTACCACGGAAATTATAAGTTCCAGGGAGTTTTACAATTCCATGCTTAATTGGTAGTTTATCTATTGATAATGCGTTAATGATTTAGGGAAAGCATAAATGTCATGCCTTATAAATTGTTTAAACAACTAGGTCTAGGGAAACCCAAACAAACTAGGATGAGCATTCAATTAGCTGATAAAACGGTTAGAATTCCTAGGGGTATAATCGAAGATGTACTCATAAAGATTGATAAATTCGTATTCCCAGTAGAGAGTTTGTCATTTTAGACATGGATGAGGACAACAAAGATCCCCTAATCTTAGGAAGACCATTTTTAGCAACCTGCGGGACTAAAATTGACATTGATGCGGGAGAACTAATACTTCGTGTAGGTAATGAGACAGTCACTCTCAAGCTCTCGATTCGGCTAGAACATCGAGTAATCCAGTGAGAAAATAAATTCTATTGATAACCATTCGGTTAACCCTTCTTTTCAGAAACACCGGGAAAGAATACAATCGAACCCGATCCTATACCCCGGGCCAACAAAGAAATAACTCATGAGGAACGAAGGATTCAGATCGATGATCTAGATGAGTGGAAGAGCGATTTCAAGGAAAAAATAGTGATACACAAAGTGAACTAGAGCCATTCCACGAAGCGGACATATTCAAAATCGGAGATAAAGTATTATTAGATAAAGCGGACCAGCGAATATCTCCTCTCCCGAATTCTAACACAAACAAAGAAATTCATTTTAGGGTAACCAGTGTTTTCCCATACAGAATAAATGAGGTAAGTAATCCCATTTTTGGTACTTTCAATATAAATGCATCTCGACTTAAACTCTATCATGATAATGAAACCGATAGCATGAGGAAGGACTTTCAACTTCTCAAACCACCATGATGATGCAAACGAGAGGTAAGTCTAGCTTAAGACTTTAACGAAGCGCTTCTCGAGAGGCAACCCAGTACTAACCCCATTAACTTCTACATTTTATTTTGTCTTATTTATTCTATTTTTTCTTTATAGTACCTAACCATAAACTAACAAAAAGTACAGAATTCCGTGCCACACGGCCTTGCACACGGCCGTGGTGGTGTGGCGTGTGGATGCACCGAATCACCGTGATCGACATAGCGAGAGATGGTACGAAGTGGAGAGAATAAATTTTCGAGTCACGACTCAAACCACCATACCACGCACCGACAAAACCCCATGACCGTGCAATACGGTAGTGGTCGATACTGTTAGATCACACACGGGCGTGGTGACCTGAGCATGGGCATGGGAGAAACGAACGAAGCCCACCACGGCCGTGCGATGCGGCCGTGTGAGATGCCATGCCCACGAGACACAGGCGTGGGAATGTACCTGACTTGAGAATTCTATTTAAACCACCCACCCCTCCCTCTTCTCACCCATTCAGCCCATTTAGTTTTCCTTTTCTTTCTTAACCCTCTCCCTATTTTTCCTCTCTAATATTTCATTAACTATCGAACCACGACCACCAACTCACCACAGCCTTAGAAATCACGCACACCTCGCGAACCATCCAACAATAAGGACTCTACGGTCTATTTATCTTTTCCTTTAATTTTATTCTATTTTTTATTTTTATTTTTCTTCACTTTAGCTTGCTTTTCTTTAATTATTTAATTAGTATAGTTTTAATTATTATATCCCGGCTAATCCTCCATGAGCTACCCAATTTCTTCATCTAGCGCAGGATCGTCATAAAGAACGACCCCTCCAACTTATCTTTCACCTCCAACGAAAGGATTTCATCCATAATTGAGGGAGTTTCACCTCTCTCCATATATTTTGAATTTATACTTAATTGTCTATATATATATCTTTGTACATTGAGGCAATGTACATCTTAAGTGTGGGGGTGAACAACCTAAAAAGGTGCCTAATTTTTCATTATTCTCAAATTCCTGAAATTAGGTGCCAAACTTTTGCATTATTCTCAAATCCTGAATTATGTCTTGTTTCTTAAGTAAGTTTCTCATATTATAATTAGAATGAAATTCCTTTGATTTATGATTTTTATTGATGTGTCTTGGATTAAGTCATTAATAATTGTGCATTGATAATTAAATTCTAAAATATTAGAGAATCAAGCATGATAAGTCTATTTTTCAGTAAATTAAAATTTTTCTAGGTTGTCTACCCGAATTTAAATATTACTTTGAAGTTTGAAATTTACGAGGATGACATCAAAATACCCATAATTTTTGTGAGATTTTGAGCCTTATAGAGCATATATTCTTTTTCTTGCTCACTTTTTGATTATGAGTGTAACATCCCAAATGTGGGGTTATTTGGAATTTGATAATTTTTTTTTTCTTATGTATGAATCTTTGTGTCATTATTTATGGAATAATAATGATCAATTTAAGGCTTTGAGTTGGGCTCGGTTTAATGGAAAATTCAGTTTGTAATTTAAAAGGTAAGGAGCCTTAGCAGAGGGTGTTAAAAGAATAAGTGGGGATAAGTTGACACTAAATAAGCCTTGGAAAAGTGGCAAAAGGAGGCCACTTAAGTGCTTGGAGTTGACGCCACAATGCACAAGGGAGAGCTTGTGTTCGAGTCGTGAAGTTCTCTTTTGCACTATATATGGACGGCACAAGGGGAGAGAATTTCTCTCCTTAAATTCTTTTTTATTTTGGATAATAAGGGTGTAATTTATTATCATGGGATAATCAAGTATTTTAAAGGGATATTATTTGGATATTAAGGATATTGCATGGATTAATAAGAGATTATTATGATTTAATTCAAAATTATTTGAATTAAAATGAATGAGTGGTCAGAGCAATTGGGGAAGTTTGATGAATTTTGAACTCCTCATGAGAAGGAGTGGACGGCAAGCTTGATAGGGGGCCGAATGCCTATAAAAGCATCGATTGGCCCCCTTGCTTCTCTTTTGTCATTCTTGCCGCTTGCCGAAATTCCTAGCCCTCATTCTTCATTCTCTTTATTTTTCCATCCCCTCAAACTCTCTAGCCGAACCCTCTTCCACCTTCACCATCTTTTCTTCTTCTTCCACACTAGCCGAACCTATACTTTAACCTTTGCCAAAATCCCTTTTCTTCTTGTTAAACTCTCCTAGCCGAATACACTTCATATCCTTGTGCCGAAACCTCTTCTCTCGATCTCCGATTACTTCTTTAATAGCTTTGGCCGAATATCAAAGTGGTTAGATCCCATCAAGGTATTATCGACAGTTGATTTGGAAAAGCCGATATCACTTAAGGACTTCTTGGATCGGGAAGTAGTCGACTCAAACTCTTCCTCTCTAGTAAACGGTTTGGTAAGTGTTAGTAAGATCTATTGTAGTAAGTTATTAAGTGGTGATTAAAAGCCAAGGCTATTAATCAGATCGATTAACCAATTACTTGGTAAAGCAGATCTGTGCCTCGAAAGTGCCGTGGTTCGTAATAAAAGCAAAGGTAAGGATTCGTGACCATAACTAACCCCTCTGGATTTGTTTTGGTTGGCCGAATAGGCCATAATACTAATCCTAAAAGTTGGCCGAATATAGGTTTGATAGATCTAGGTGGCCACTCTCTTTTGGGACTTAGATTACCGTGGGTGACAGTGTGTACATACACACCATTTAACTTATTAAATTATGCTAAGTAACGTGATTGCTAACTTGATGTATGTGGCAATGGCTTGAATACCATAACGGTATACGGGGTAACGTGTAAGTACTGTGCATATGATTGCTATTTTATGCTTTTGGAAAGCATGTCGTGATAATACATATGATAAATCTATATGTGACCGCTGACTATGTGGGTTGATGAGTGGAGGGGGGTGATATCGCGGTCGACGAGCACCGGTGCTTTGGTAGCACATCGTGACTATATGTCACCAGAGGTTTGGTACCTCCAGAGGTTTGGTACCTCATAGCGACTTGTCCCCGTGGTTAACACCACCGTGGGTTGGCCCCACTTGAGATATGGGATCGCCTGCGCGGTGATTTGGTATCACACACGATGGGTTGGCCCCATCACCCGATTTGTGTCTACGGACACCGGTGCTTTGGTAGCACATTGTGACTATATGTCACCGGTGGTTTGGCACCACCAGTGTTTTGGTAACACATCGTGACTACGGTCACCAAAGTGGTTTGGTACCACGTGGGGTAGACAAAGGTGTTTGGTTGGCTAGGTTGGGTACACGATACCGCTTAATTAATCGTTATATGTTGTGTATGAACCGTTGTATTAACCAGGGGAAGGGTTACATATGAGTCTTGGTGACTCACCTTCTCCTTTAACATTTTTCAGTGACTCGTAGGTGGCGGTTGAGGCTAGGGTGGGACTCGAGGCGGCCATGCAAAGGATTTTACTTACGTGAACTTTAAATTTGTTTAATTTTATTTTGGGTTGTAATAAGGCCTCCATAAACTATAGTTGCGCTTTTATTCTTTTTATGTTGGATATTTACTTAAAACTATATCATTAAATTAAATTAAATCACATGTTTTTTTAGTTAACACGAAGAAGTTTAAACGTGCCATCGGGTACACTTGAAACTGGTATAACAATTGGACTTAATTAAAATCCTAAATTAAATCTAAGGGTAGCTTTGACAAGATAACCCAAAACGAGGAGTTTTCAATGGAAATTTAAATGGGTTTCAAATGGTGTTCATAAGGTTTTACTCGTGAACAAATCAAATTCGGCCGTAGTGTTTGGGCCGGAGTTTGGGTTGTTACTGCACTGGTATCGAGCCCAGTTCAAAGCTCTCACTGTGGGGCCCAAGGCCCAAAAATGTTTTTGGTAGGCCTTATGGTGTGATTTATGGGTTTTAAACAAAGATGGCTCGAGTCTCCCAGCACCGATCCGCCTGTAAGTACATCTAAACCTTTCGTGAATTATATTCAGCAGAAGGGTAGGAAGCATGGAACGTAGATAGATTTATAGGACTTGGACCCTAAGGCTAGATTACTCAAACACAACGAAGCATAAGACTTAAAGAACTAAACCAACCTATGACTTAGTCAATGAGCTAGGTGTGGTAACCCCTGACGCATGTCTAGGATTGGATCCGGAAGAGCTTGGTATTTAAGCAGTCCTCGTGACTCACCTCCTCTTCGCAGTATCCTACCGGTGCGTAGCTTCGGTTCACCCTAACTCGAGAGGGCTCGATGGTGTGGTAACCTCTGTGCGCATGTCTCAGAAAGGTTCAAAGGAGAGCTTGGTATTTAAGCGGTCCGCGTGACCCACCTCCTCCTCTTCACTCGAATTCGCTCTGGTGCGTAGCTTTGGTTCACCCCGACCGTGAGGGCTTGGTCATAGGCTAAACACAATAATTAAAACCCGAAAAGGGAATCACCATGTTTTGAAAAGAAGGAAACAACAAGCCCTAATGTTTACAAAACTTGTCCAATAACCCTCTTAAACCCTAGAACACTACGTATACAATGTTTTTTCTGAAAACTTGATTAATTACAGTAAATACCCTTAGAGTAAAATTACCAAAATGCCCCCGATCCATAAAATATTGATTTGATTGGCTTTGCCCAAAAATTTAGCTATTTTACTTAATATTAAGTAGCTTAGCTTTGAAATCATCAAGAAAATATTTTGGTTCGAAATTACCAAAATACCTCAGAGGGAAAAGACGAAAATACCCTCAGGTTAGAAATGGGCGTAAATGTCCGATGAGTGAATAGGTATGGAAAGTATTAAGGAATGGATGCATGGACTTTCTTTGTGTGAACTAGGATAGGAAACCGAAACTCGTTTGCTCGAAAGAATCTTCCGATTAAACCTCATCCATAAAACTTCTTCATGAGTAATAAAGTGAAACAAATGCTAACGATAAAAATTTTCTTAATCGATTAAAAGCGTGATAGATAGAATGAGTTCTAGAGGACGTGGACGCCGTGGACGTGGTAGGGTAGGATGACGCGTGTCCGAACCCGCCAGTCGTCGACAAGGTTCGAGAAAATGAGGTACCACCGCCACCACCACCTCCTACTTTTAGAGCCGAGGAGCCGAGAGCACGGTGGCGAGTCCCAGACGCAGTCGTGTTGCGAGTCTTGGAGATGGTGGCTGGCCGGTGGAAATGTTGGAGCTCGGAAATTGCCCGAGCGACTCCGATCTAACGGAAATGAGGTATTCCGAGGTGTGTCGAGTGGCACCCAGCGGCAATGAGAATCACGGCTAGAGTCAACCCGAAAGGATCATGGATGACCTTGACTGACCGAGGAAGAGAAGCCGAAAGGGCAAAGTGTCGCCTAAAGGATGAAGCGTACCGCTGGTGGCTTACGGTTCGAGATGGGGCTACAAAGCAGATGATTTGACTTGGGAGTATTTTAGAACCGCCTATCGTAAAAGTATGTGGGCATTAGCTACACCGACGCCACAGAGAAAGGCTTTTCTCGGGATTAGTTCAAGGAACTAAGTCCGTGTCGAATATGAGGCGAATTCCTAAGGCCGAGTAGATATGCGAGAGGCATCGTGGCTACCGAACATGAGCGCTGCGGTCCGCTTTGAGGACGGACTCCGAGATGATTTAAGGTTACTAATTGCCCCCACAAAGCAGTTCGTGAGTTCTCATCTCTAGTGGAGAAGGCTAAGGTAGCCGAAGGAATCAAGGAGGCCGTGAGGCGAGCTATAGTAAGAACAATCGTAAGAGAAGTTTTGGGTCAATCTGGGCCAAGCGGAAGTGCTCGTAAAAGGTTAGGCCAAGTGGGCCCAATCAAAAAGAAGGCCCACGATCGCTAATCGAGGCCGACTCAAAGGCAATCGCTGTGGAAAGACCCATTGGGGAGGATGTTGGACCGGCGATAAAGGATGTTTTGAGTGTGGGTCTTTGGAGCATCGCTACGTGAGATTGTCCCCGTAAACTAGCTAAGAAGCGTGCCGGAATGACGTAACCGTGCTCAGGATAGAAACGTAGGACCACGGAGGGGTCGTGGTAATGGTAGAGGAAACAACGGTCCTAACCGAGGTTGTGGAACTCAAGGCGCAGGTTCAGGCAACACGAGGCTAGGCAGCTGGCTTAGTCCACGCAAAGAAGGTGTCGCGAAGAAGGTGACGCACCGGATGTCATAACCTAGCACGCTTCTAATTTTCGATTTCTTATGTTGCATTGATTGATGTGGGCTCGACGCACTCGCACATTGCTCGTGAGTGTGGTAGGAACTATGGACCTAAACTCAAACCGCTCTAGGGAGATGACCGTAGTTAGCCCCTTAGGTCACTCCGTAGTCGTGAGATAGACTTTATAGAGGCGCACCCTCAGAACTTCAAGGGGTAGTATTTGTAGTCGATCTAATGGAACTACCGCTTGGGGAGTTCGATTTGATCTCGGTATGGATTGGTTGGTTAAGTACCAAGCAAGGTTGGATCGCTTGCGCCAAGCGCATGGTCCAAGACGGCGGAAGGTGATGAAGTGGTTATGATAGGAGATAGAGGGAATTACCTATCCAACGAGTGACCGCCTTAAAGGTGAAAAGATGGTCAAGAAGGGTTGTGAGGCGTATTTGGTTCAAATCGTGCTTTGGAAGCTAAGGGGTTAGTAATTGAAAAGGTCCGAACGGTTGGGGAATTTGCCGATGTGTTCCCGTAAGAACTTCCGGTTTGCCTCCGGATCGAGAAGTCGACCGGTATAGACTTGCTACACCGAACGGCACTGTATCCATAGCACCATACCGAATGGCACCAAAGGAATTGGTGGAGCTAAAGGCTCAAATTCAGAGCTCTTGGATAGAGGGTTTATACGACCAAGCATATCTCCGTGGGGAGCACTGTGTTGTTTGTCAAGAAGAAGGACGGTTCTATGCGGATGTGCATCGACTACCGTCGGTTGAACAAGTTGACGATCAAGAACAAGTATCCGCGCCTCGGATTGACGACTTGTTTGATCAACCGAAGGGTGCCTCAAGAGCCAAGATAGACACGAGGTCGATATCATCAACTTAAGGTAAAGGAAGTCGACGCTCACAAAGCGGCATTCCGAACTCGGTATGGGCATTTCGAGTTCTTGGTGATGCCATTCGGGTTGACTAACGCGGGCGGCATTCATGGACTTGATGAACAGAGTATTCAAAGAAGATTTGGACCAGTTGGTCGTGGTGTTCATAGACGACATATTGGTTTACTCAAAGACGTAAGAGGAGCATGACAAGCATTTACGGATAGTTACGCAAGTATTGAGGGGGAAGAAGAGCTTATATGCCAAATTCAGTAAGTGTGAATTTTGGCTTAGGAGGTGGCTTTCTTAGGTCATGTAGTATCAATTTGAAATTAGAGTAGACCTCGCAAGATTGAAGCAAGATTGGAGTGGAAACCACCTAGGACGGTGGGTGAAATACTGAAGCTTTACGTTTAGCAGATACTATCGGAGATTCGTGGAAGGATTCTCTCTAATAGCAGCCACGTTGACTAAGTCGCTAAGGAAAGGTGTCCCATTTGTATGGGATGTAAAAGCAAAGAAGAAAGCTTTGATAAGTTAAGGAAGATTTTGACGGAAGCTCGGTTTTGGTGCGACTGAGGCGGAAAGTTATTCACAGATCTATTGTGATGCATCTCACACCGCTTGGGATGTGTGTTGATGCAGGATGGGAAGGTAGTAGCCTATGCATCCCGTCGATTAAGATCGCATGAGGTTAACTACCCAACTCACGACTTAGAGTTAGCGGCCGGTCGTCTTCGCTCAAGATATGGAGACATTACTCGTATGGAGAGAAGTCGATGGTCTACACGGATCACAAAAGCTTGAGGTATCTTCCGACTCGAAGGATCTCGAATCTGAGACAGCGTCGATGGATTGAACTACTAAAGGACTACGATTGTTCAATCGAGTACCATCCGGTAAGGCTAATGGTAGCCGACGATTGAGCCGGAAGGTGGTGACGGACTTAAGAGCAATGTTCGCTCGGTTAAGTCTGTATGATGATGGGAGTCTTTTGGCAGAACTTCAAGTAAAGCCGACTTGGATTGAGGAGATTAAAGAAAAGCAGTTAGTGGATGAAAGCTTGAGCGCTAAGGGAGTACAAGTTCAAGGCGGTGGTTTGAAGGATACACGATGCCTAGTGATGGAGTGCTTTGTTTTCAAGGACGAGTATGTATGCCAAAGGATCCAGAATTAAGGCAGAAAATTCTCCAAGATGCACATAGCAGCCCATACGCTATGCATCCTGGAGGAAGCAAAATGTATGGAGACTTGCGGAAACAGTTTTGGTGGCCGGGGTTGAAGCGTGAGATAACGGAGTTCGTAGGGAAAGTGTCCGGACGTGTCGCCAGGTTAAGGCTGAACATCAGTCACCATCGGGACTACTTCAACCGATAAAGATCCCTCAATGGAAATGGGAGAGGATCACCATGGATTTTGTTAGTGGGCTACCCCTTACGCCCACCAAGAAGGATGCAGTCTGGGTAATTGTGGATCGCCTAATTAAGTCACTCACTTCATGCCGGTGAGAATGGATTACTCACCTCGAAGCTAGCAAGGTTATATGTGGCGAGATAGTCGATTGCATGGTGCCATCAATGTCGATTATCTCGGATAGGGATCCGAGATTCACGCCGAGGTTTTGGAAAGCGTTGCATCAAGCTTTGGGTACACTGTTAGATTTCAAGACGGCTTTCCATCCACAAATGGACTGATCGGAAAGGGTGATACAGATTTTAGAAGACATGTTAAGAGGTTTGTGTCTTGGATTTTAGTGGTAGTTGGGAGGAGTACCTACCATTGGCGGAATTCGCTTATAACAATAGTTATCGTTTAGTATTCAAATGGCTCCATACGAGGCTCTATATGGATCTGAAGTGTCGTGCTCCTACATGTTGGACGGAGTTGGGAGAAAGACAAGTTACGGGTCCAGAGTTGGTAACCGAGACGGAAGACAAAGTCAAGGTGATTCGGCCTCGTCTCAAGGAAGCATCGGATAGGCGTAAGTCTTGCGCCGATCTCAAACGCAAGGAAGTGGAGTATGCCGTGGGAGACAAAGTCTTTCTCGAAAGTGTCGCCTTGGAAAAAGGTGTTGAGATTTGGACGAAAGGGAAGTTGAGCCCAAGGTTCATTGGGCCATATAATCGTTGTGAAGTTTAATAGGACCAGTGGCTTATCGCCTAGAGTTGCCGCAGAATCGAGTCGATTCATGACGTATTCCATGTATCAATGTTGAGGCGGTGATCGGTCCGATCCTTTGACGTTGTGCCGATGAGCAGAGATTGAGGTGAACACGGATTTATCTTTTGAGGAAGAACCGTTCAGATTATAGATCGAGATGTGAAAGTTCTACGAAGGAAGGCGGTGCCTTTAGTAAAAGTGTTATGGCGGAACCACGGAGTGGAAGAAGCTACGTGGGAGCCCGAGGAGGTGATGCGCAAAGAATACCCCCATCTCTTTTGATCAAGAAATTTCGAGGACTAAATTTATTTTAAGGGGGTAGAATCGTAACATCCCAAATGTGGGGTTATTTGGAATTTGATAATTTTTTTTTCTTATGTATGAACTGGCCGTGTCATTATTTATGGAATAATAATGATCAATTTAAGGCTTTGAGTTGGCTCGGTTTAATGGAAAATTCAGTTTGTAATTTAAAAGGTAAGGAGCCTTAGCAGAGGGGTGTTAAAAGAATAAGTGGGGATAAGTTGACACTAAATAAGCCTTGGAAAAGTGGCAAAAGGAGGCCACTTAAGTGCTTGGAGTTGACGCCACAATGCACAAGGGAGAGCTTGTGTTCGAGTCGCAAGTTCTCTTTTTGCACTATATATGGGACGGCACAAGGGGAGAATTTCTCTCCTTAAATTCTTTTTATTTTGGATAATAAGGGTGTAATTTATTATCATGGGATAATCAAGTATTTTAAAGGGATATTATTTGGATATTAAGGATATTGCATGGATTAATAAGAGATTATTATGATTTAATTCAAAATTATTTGAATTAAAATGAATGAGTGGTCGAGGAGCAATTTGGGAAGTTTGATGAATTTTGAACTCCTCATGAGAAGGAGTGGACGGCAAGCTTGATAGGGGGGGCCGAATGCCTATAAAAGCATCAGTTGGCCCCCTTGCTTCTCTTTTTGTCATTCTTGCTGCTTGCCGAAATTCCTAGCCCTCATTCTTCATTCTCTTTTATTTTTTCCATCCCTCAAACTCTCTAGCCGAACCCTCTTCCACCTTCACCATCTTTTCTTCTTCTTCCACACTAGCCGAACCTATACTTTAACCTTTGCCAAAATCCCTTTTCTTCTTGTTAAACTCTCCCTAGCCGAATACACTTCATATCCTTGTCTCGAAACCTCTTCTCTCGATCTCCCGATTACTTCTTTAATAGCTTTGGTCGAATATCAAAGTGGTTAGATCCCATCAAGGTATTATCGACAGTTGATTTGGAAAAGCCGATATCACTTAAGGACTTCGGGATCGGGAAGTAGTCGACTCAAACTCTTCCTCTCTAGTAAACGGTTTGGTAAGTGTTAGTAAGATCTATTGTAGTAAGTTATTAAGTGGTGATTAAAAGCCAAGGCTATTAATCAGATCGATTAACCAATTACTTGGTAAAGCGTAGACCGTGCCTCGAGTGCCGTGGTTCGTAAATAAAAGCAAAGGTAAGGATTCGGGACCATAACTAACCCTCTCGATTTGTTTTGGTTGGTCGAATAGGCCATAATACTAATCCTAAAAGTTGGCCGAATATAGGTGCCGATAGATCTAGGTGGCCGACTCTCTTTGGGACTTAGATTACCTGGTGGTGACATGTGTGTGTACATACACACCATTTAACTTATTAAATTATGCTAAGTAACGTGATTGCTAACTTGATGTATGTGGCAATGGCTTGAATACCATAACGGTATACGGGTAACCGTGTAAGTACTGTGCATATGATTGCTATTTTATGCTTTTTGGAAAGCATGTCGTGATAATACATATGATAAATCTATATGTGATCGTTGACTATGTGGGTTGATGAGTGGAGGGGCAAAGTGATATCGTGTCGACGAGCACCGTTGCTTTGTAGCACATCGTGACTATATGTCACCGTGAGGTTTGGTACCTCCAGAGGTTTGGTACCTCATAGCGACTTGTCCCCGTGGTTAACACCACCGTGGGTTGGCCCCACTTGAGATATGGGATCGTCTGCCGCTGATTTGGTATCACACGATGGGTTGGCCCCATCACCCGATTTGTGTCTACGGACACCAAAGTGCTTTGGTAGCACATTGTGACTATATGTCACCGGTGGTTTGGCACCACCAAGTGTTTTGGTAACACATCGTGACTCACGGTCACCAGTGGTTTGGTACCACGGGGTAGACAAAGGTGTTTGGTTGGCTAGGTTGGGTACACGATACCGCTTAATTAATCGTTATATGTTGTGTATGAACCGTTGTATTAACCTGGGGAAGGGTTACATATCGAGTCTTGGTGACTCACCTTCTCCTTTAACATTTTTCAGTGACTCGTAGGTGGCGGTTGAGGAGCCAGGTGGGACTCTGAGGCGCCATGCAAAGGATTTTACTTTTACGTAACTTTAAATTTGTTTAATTTTATTTTGGGTTGTAATAAGGCCTCCATAAACTATAGTTGCGTTTTATTCTTTTTATGTTGGATATTTACTTAAAACTATATCATTAAATTAAATTAAATCACATGTTTTTTTAGTTAACACTTAAGAAGTTTAAACGTGCCATCGGGTACACTTGAAACTGGTATAACAATTGGACTTAATTAAAATCCCAAATTAAATCTAAGGGTAGCTTTGATAAGATAACCGTAAAAACGAGGAGTTTTCAATGGAAATTTAAATGGGTTTCAAATGGTGTTCACAAGGTTTTACTCCGTAACAAATCAAATTCGGTCGTAGTGTTTGGGCGGGTTTGGGTTGTTACAATGAGTGTGTTAACATTGATTAGTTATTCTAGAACTTGCATCGATTATACATGTCGAGACCACACCTTTGATTTGATATACTGAGAGATGATGAAGGCACCTAGGATTTAACCCACTCACTCCACTAAAAAAACCTACCTCCATAATTAACCCTTAGTGAACCCCTTTTGTTGACTCACCCACTAATATTATTGACTCACCCACTAATATTAACCCAAAACCCAGTCTGTATTTGTTATCACCATTCCTCTTGACTACCCTTTTGTCGAGATTTGATTTTAAGTGTGTACCTAACTATGTTCTATATTTCAGCTTGTTAAAGTTTTTATTATTATTTGTGACTTGTTCTTAAAAAAAAATCGAAGTGTATTCATTATTAGTTTTGTGATTAAGTGAGCTTATACGCTTAAATTCCATTCATCAAGAAGAAGCTCAGATTAGAGTATTATTAGTACAAGTTTTCAATTGATGTAATTATTTATCGCTTCATTTTTTCTAGTTAGGTAATTTGTCAATTTAATTCGATTCTAACCTCTAATTCAGCCTTTATCCACACCTTTAACCCAAGCCCTGTTATAACCTTATTAAAGACCTTTTGATTTGTGTATCATCTCATATTATAGTGATGGATATTTGATTTTCATGCAAGCCTATGGGATTAACTCTTCATGTTTGACTTTTGAGTGCTTAATTTTGAACCTTAAACACTTCGAGTGATTTGAGTGAATCTTTAGTGAGGATGCCAATTCTTGTCGATTTTGAATCAGAGGTAATTATTTAGATGAGGGGAAACACCTATGTTTTATGCTACAAATGTATGACTTAGATTGTTTGAATCTTTAGGACCCTTTGAGTTGAATTATCCATGTATAAATTATCCTTGAATTATGATGAAACACTATCAATGACTATTATGAATTGAGGGAAGTTTGTTTTAATTATGAGTTGAGAATTTTTCTTGAGGACAAGCAAAAGCTTAAGTGTGGGGGTATTTGATAAACCGTAAAAGTAACATATTTTAATCCCACATTTAGCATGCTTTTAGATGAATTATCCCTTATTTTATGTAATTGGGTGCTCTTAATCCTTTATTTTCATGTTTTATACTCAGGAAAGCACCAGAGGATGAAAAGAACAAGAAACGAGATTAAACGGGCCAAATGGGCCACATCACGAAATCGACATACGGCCTGGACCCAAGACCACACGCATCGCGTGCCTTATTAGTTGACCCAACACGGCCTGGCCACGATTCATTCACAAGGCGTGTGTTATGGTCGTGCCTCCTGCCGTGGCAAAGAGAAGTTTCATTCAGATTGGGATACTTAGGGCAAAGAAACACATTCCAAAAGCCTATATATACACCCTAAGTATGACCTAAAAGGGGGAGCAGTAGACTTTGACAGGTAAGCGTCTTGCTAGGCCAGAGAAAGCGATTTATGGGGATTCGCCGAGGATAGCCAGTTGATTCATCTCTAGAAGCCGGAATTATACTCAAGACGGAGGATTTCTCCTTAATTTCCTTCTAGGAGTTTTAGGGATTTCTTATGTTTTGTTTTATCTTATCTTCTGAGATGTTTTCTTTTATTGTTATGAACTAAACCCTCGAGATACCGAGGGGATGAAACTTAGATGAATCTTGTTATGGATTTCATCGAACTATATGATAAATATTTGACTTGTTCTTAATTATGTGTTCTTAATTCTTGTGTTGATATTTCATGGATATTAATTCAAGTTTGATGTGCTTAGGTGGAGGAGCAAAAGTCCCTGCTTAAGAGTAGATCTAGCATAGTTAAGCGGAGTTGATTGCGCGCCT
Organism: Gossypium sturtianum; assembly: GCA_025698515.1. Lineage (NCBI taxonomy): Eukaryota > Viridiplantae > Streptophyta > Magnoliopsida > Malvales > Malvaceae > Gossypium > Gossypium sturtianum. The sequence continues at coordinate 56,269 of JAOWAD010000062.1, forward strand.
AGAGATAGGGTGACGAGATTTTGCCGGATTAGGGTGAAACCTAATATGGGATTCCATAGATCGAGTTAATGCGATTCTAGGGTTTTAATTAGAAAGAGATTTCAATTAATCAACCTAGGGTTAGGCGTTATTTGCCTCGAGAGAGGGTTTAATATACATTAGGGAATCTTACGGATCAAGTCAAGTGAATAAATAAATCTGGTTCAGAGTTAGATAACAAGTGAAGTCTAGGTGGATTCTTCCTTGGGTGTCGTCTTAATCAATTGGTTTTCCTCAAGTTATTTTCCCAAATTCATTCTTCTTTGTCTTAGAGTCTTTAATTTAGTAGTTAATTAATTTAGATTTAAAACAAAAATTCCCTTTATTTTTAGGCTAAATAATAAAAAGAAAGTTAGTATTAGTACTTTTAGTTCCTTTGGGTTCGACAATCCGGTCTTGCCTAAGCTATACTACTATTCGATAGGTGCACTTGCCTCAATCGTTGTCATAGTTAGTTTTCGTGTTCGATCATTCTCGTTATTTAAATTTTTAAAACTCGACACACTATCAATTTGTTTCTTCTAATGAATAATAAAAGTTTATTTGATAGTATGTATTCATGGAATCTTATACAAATAAATATATATCTACTACTTTCGATTTTTTATTGATTCATTTTATAACCTAATGGTCATTATTGTTTTATATTAGACATCATTATTTCAACCTTGTAAAATTTGAATTTGAGGCCCTTGAAATATTAGCTAAGGATTATTTGTCATGAGTGTTAGATGTCAAGTTCACCTAGACGCTAAAAGGTCTTGGGAATACAATTATGCAAGATCTCGAGGCATCTAAACAAGATAAAACCCAAGCTATGATTTTCCTCTATCAGCATCTTCATGAGGGATTGAAAACAAAATATTTTACTAAAAAAGTTCCACTTGAATTGTGGAATAGTCTAAAAGAAAGATACAACAATCAGAAAATGGTAAATCTACCAAAAACTCGTTATAATTGGATGCACATGAGATTGCAAGATTATAAAACAGTGAGTGTAAAATAAGTTGTTGACTAAAATTACGTAGAGAAAAAATAACTGATGAGAACTTATTGAAGAAAACTTTCTCAACTTTTCATGCATCTAATGTGCTCCTACAACAACAATATTGTGAAAAGGTTTTAAGAACTACTCTAAATTAATCTCATGCCTTTTGGTGGTTGAGCAAAATAATAAGATATTAATGAAAAATCACGAAAGTCTTCCTACTGATTATGATCCATTCCCAGAAGTGAATGCAACAATACATAATAATAATATTAATAATAGAAATGAAAGAAATCATGGTCGCAGTTGTAGTTGTGGTCATGGATGTGGTTGAGGGCTCTATAATTATTGTTATCATGGTGGAAACAATTATCATAACCACCAAAAGAAAAATAAAAGAGAAAAGAAATAAAAAGATGATGGTCCAGGTAATCCTTCAAAAGGTATTGAAAATTTGTGCCACTTATGAGGTATGAGTGGGAATTGGTTACATATCTATCGTACACCTGAACATCTTATAAAGCTTTATCAAGCCTCTATAAAAAACAAAAGGAATAATATTGAAACAAATTTGGCTTATCAAAATGGTGATGATGTAAAAGGCTAATTTTACTCACAATGATGATGATTTTAACGACCTTGCTTAGATGATTTATCTTGATGTAGAAGATGTATTTGAGGTTAGAAATCAAGAATTGTTAAATATATAATAATATTTGATCGCTGTGAATCAGAGTTTTAAAATTTATAAAAGAATGATCGAACCATGAAACTAACTCTGACAATGATTGAGGCAAGTGTACCTATCGAACAAGAGTATAGTTTAGGCAAGACCGGATTATCGAACCCAAAGGAACTAAAAGTACTAATACTAACTTTCTTTTTATTATTTAGCCTAAAATAAGTGAAGTTGTTTATCTAATCTAAATTAATTAACTACTAAACTAAAGATTCTAAGACAAAGAAGAATGAATTTGGAAAATAACTTGGGAAAAACTCAATTGATTCTGTAAGATACCCTAGGAAGAATCCACCTAGACTTCACTTGTTATCTAACACTGAACCATACGATGTATTCACTTAGTTTGATCCAGAAGACTCCCTAACGTATATTAAACCCTCTCTCGAGGCTTAATAACGCTCTAACCCTAGGTTAATTAGTGAAACTCTCATTCTCTTTATAATAACCCCTAGAATAGCAAAAGAAATCGATCCGTGGATTCCCATATTAGGTTTCACCCTAATTCGGCAAAATCTCGTCACCCTATCTCTAGGCGTATGATCAACTCCGCTAATTATGTTGGATCTACTCTTAGGCGTGGTCTATTCCTCCTCCACCTAAGCACATTAAATTTGGATTAAGCTCACATAATTAAGAACAAACTAAGTATTTATCATATAATTTAGAAAACAATAACAAGATTCATCATAGGTTTCATCTCTTCGGTATCTCAAGGGTTTAGTTCATAACAATAAAGGAAAACATCTCAAGAGAAAAGATAAAACAAAACATAAGAAATCCCTTAAACCCTGAAGGAATTGAAGAGAGATCCTCCGTCTTGAGTATAATTCCGGCTTCTTGAGATGGATCAACTGGCCATCCTCGAGTGAATCCTCACAATCGCTTTCTCTGCCTAGTACGATGCCCCTGCAGACGAGCTTTGGGCTCCCCCCTTTCAGTCATACTTAGGGTGTATTTATAGGCTTTTGAAATACGCTCCTTTCTCCCTAAGTATCCTTTCCGAATGAAATTGCTCTTTTCTACGGCAGAGGCACGACCATGGCACACGCCTGCAAATCGTGGACAGTCGTATTCGATTTCTTTAATGAGACACAAACCGTGAGTCGGGGTTAGACCGTGTTCTAGATGATTGACTTGGCATACCGTGTGGATCCAAGTCTAGGCCGTGGTCGATTTCCTCTTTGGTCCGTTTTGATCCGCTTTGAGCCCGCTTTCTTGTTCTTTTATCCTTGGGTGCTTTCGAGTATAAGAGATGAAAAGAAAGGATTAAGAGCACCTTTTACATAAATCAAAGGATAATTCATCCAAAAGCATACTAAATGTGGGCCTAGAATATGTTACTATTTTCGGTTTATCAAATACCCCCACACTTAAGCTTTTGCTTGTCCTCAAGCAAAATTCTCAACTTACAATTAATATGAACTTCCTATAATTCATAATAGTCATTGATAGTGTCTCATCATAATTCAGTGGATAATTTATACATGGATAATTCAACTCAAAGAGTCCTAAAATTCAAACAATATAAGTCATAGATTTTGTAGCTCAAAATATAGGTGCCTCCCTTATCTAAATAATTACCTTTAATTTGAAATCTGACAAGGATTGAAATCCTCACAAAAGATTCAACAAATCACTCAAAGTATTTAAGGTTCAAAATTTAGGCACTCAAAAGTCTAACATGAAGAGTTAATCCCATAGGCTTGCATGAAAATCAAATCTCCACCACCTAAATATGAGATGAAACACAAATAAAAAGGTCTTTGTTAGGGTTGTAATGGGGCTAGGTTAAGGTGTGGAATAAGGCTAAATTAGAGGGTTAGAATCGAGATTGAATTAACAAATTACCTAACGAAGAACTAATGAACTAATAATAATAATTACATCAATTGAAAACTAATAATACTAATAATACGGGCTTCTTTTTCGATATTTGGTATTTAAATGTATAAGCTCGTTTAATCACATAACTAATAATGAATATACTTCATTTTTTTAAGAATAAACTAAATACATAATAAAGGATAAACTACTAAAATTCATAATTAGGCAACTAATCGATCAAATCTCGATATTAGGGTAGTCAAAAGGAATGGTGATAACAAAAACAAAGGGTTTCAAGTTAATATTAGCGCTTATGTTAATAAATAGGGTTGTTAGGATTAAAAGGGGTTCACTAGGGGTTAATTATGAAGGTAGGCTTTTATGGAGTAAGTGGGGTAAACTTAGGTGCCTTTATCATCTCTGTGTATCAAATCAAAAAATGTGGTCTCGACATGTATAATCGATGCAAGTTCTAGAATAACAAATCAGTGTTGACATACTCATAATCAATAAAGTGAGCAAGAAAAAGAATATATGCTCTATAAGGCTCAAAACTCACAAAAATTATGGTTATTTTGATGTCAACCTCAGAAATTTCAAACTTCAAAGTAATATTTAAACTCGGGCTCAACAACCTAGAAAATTTTTAATTTTCTAAAAATAGACTTATCATGCTTGATTATCTAGTATTCTTCAAATTTAATTATCAATGCACAATTATCAATGAATTAATCTAAACATATCAATAAAAATCATAAATCATCAAAAATTTCATCCTAATTAGTAATATGAGTAATTTACTTTCAAACAAGACTAAATTGTGGATTTGAGAATAATGCAAAATGTTTGGTACCTAATTTTAAATTTGAGAATAATGAAAAAATTAGGCACCTTTTTAGGTTGTTCACCCCCCACACTTAAGATGTACATTATCCTCAATGCACAAGGTTAGATAATAACACAATAATACTAAAATCATAAGATATGGGGAAAAGTGAAGCTTCCCAATTATGGGTGGATTCCTTGAGTCTGAGGTGACAGATGACTTATGTAGCGATGAGTTACTCCTAGTGATTTGTTCTGTTATTTTTGAGTGTACCATTGAAGCTAAGTCATTAGTTAGATGTCTAGGGGTCGTAAATTAAACCAGTGTTTGTTAGTAGTATTCTAAGGTTAGATAGCCAATGATAATATGAATAAAATAAGGGTATGAAACATATACGGCAAAAAGAGTTTAAATTAAGACAAATAAAAATTAGAACGAAAGAACTAAAAATAAAGAAAACTAAGAATAAGGAAAATAAAAGGACTCGCAGGTCCTCATTATCGCTTGATCCTGCGGTGGTGTTGGTGAAGAGATGTGGAAGTGATGACAAACTGGCCGGAGGGTGGCCTCGATATCGAAATCAAAATGTCGAAAATGTCGTTGAATTGTCGTGAGTACGTGATTGCTCGAACCGAAAGTTAGGCATGCGTAAATGTCCGAAAGTGAAGTCTGCTGCATGGGTGGGTCTTTGGCTCGAGAGTGATGGCTCGTGGTAGTGGGACATCATCAGAATGTCCTCGGCCCTCCTCGTCGCTGGGTAGGGCTAATCGATATTGAGGGGTCTCGGTTCCATGTCGACGCTGGATCATCCTCATATGTAGCATCGTCTCTGGATGCCCCGTAGGGCTATCCGCCCTACTAGTGTGAGTGAGGAGGTTTGTTCGTCGGTGGTTAGGAGCCTAAAATACCGAAAGCTAAGTGTGTGATGTAGAGCCCCATTGATAAAATCCCTTCTGCGCGGCTCTGTTTGATGTTGAATTGCACAAAGCGATGAAGTATGCCAGTCAAAACGTGTTCTTCGACATGCACGATAGGTAGTGGACATCGTGCTTGTTTACCACCCTCGTGCTCTCACGCCGCCCCGTGATGGTGTGAGCGAGAATGGCGTGAATATATCGTAGGGGTGGGGTTGGCGGGTCGTCGCGCTTTCGAGCGATCGGGATCGAGACATTCGTGTGGTGGTGCCAGCCGCGCCAACAGCAGAAAGGAGGGTGTTGAGTGGAGTTGACGGTCTAACTCAGAGAGTGGATTTTCCTCTATAAATTCCTCCGTATAGAGTCCGAAAGTACCATGCCGAATTGCGGTACACACTTAGTCGATGTACCGTACCTCCTAAGCGAAATTGCACTGTGCCCGGGTCGTCGTACTGGGCCATCACTATCTGTAAGGTAAAAGTAGTGCATAACTCGAGGGTGAGTTCCAAATATATTGGCTCAATGATAGAGAAAAATTGCTCCCACGACTCGGTCGATATGAGGGCTCGAATATCGGTTGCTAATCCGACCTGTTCCACCGTGTTCCAGTCAATGCATCTACCGGTTCCTAGAGGTCTTTCCCGAAATGCCTTGTATCATTTTTCCGAGCTTTTTGAGAGAATTGGAGGAAGCGGTGTCTTAATTCGGAAGATGCGTGGCTAAGGGATGATCCGGACTTTCTTTTTTAGTTGGTGCGGTGGTGGGTTCGCTTCCTCGTGATGACGACATTGTACCAGGTGGTGGTGGTGGAAAATTGGTTGGACATGGGTGGAGCACCACGTGCGGCGTACTGCATGCTGGTGGCGCGAGCATGTTTTTTCTCAGAGCACTGGTGGTGGGCGGCGTGTTCACGGTTTTAGTGTGGTTTTCTTGAAAGACAAGGGGTTGAGGGGTTGATGGACGGTGGAGGTTTGAGTGTGGCCTGATTTGAGAGGGATGAGGCTTGAAATTTGGTTTAGGTTGATTTGGGGAAAGGAGACGGTTAAAGATGCTTAAATAGGGATACGAGCACTGCCCGCCACGCCAGTGTTTGATTTTTATGCGCCTGTTTTTCGTGATTTCAAATTTTAGGCGTTAAGTGTGGATTTGCCACGTACCGTGTTGCTTTATGACACGCCCGTGCTTGATAAGTCGATAACCTCACACGGTTTAGTTGTATGGGCGTGTTTGTCCCGCGGCTTGATAAGTCAAGAACCTCACACGCTTGGTAGGAACGCCGTGTTTTACCCGTGTTTAATAAGCCGCAGAACCTCGCCGACGGGTAGTCGCGACAGGCGTGATATTATGTGCAGCCCGTGTTGAGGAAAAAGATTCTTCTTTGTCTTGCACGCATCGCCGGCACACCTATGGTTTGTCCCCGCTTCCGTGACGCCATGGGCACGCCCGCAGTGCAAGGCCGTGGTCTAAAACACGCACTTTATTATATTAATTAGTATGAAGTTAGATGCTAAACGGTTAAAAGTATAATGTTAGGGGAAGTTAGTGCTCGGGTTGCCTCCCGAGAAGCGCTTGTTTATAGTCTTAAGCTAGACTTTCCTATTTTCTGCTCTAAAAGAAGGTTCCCGAGCGTAAGCTCCTCTCTTATATCTCTAAAATCTGCACCATTATAAATTTTTAATCAGTGACCATTTACCTTGAATGTGCCCTTAGTGGGGTGAGTTATCTCGATTGTGCTGTATGGGAAAATTATTTTAATCATGAATGGGCCCTGACCATCTCGATTTCAGCTTTCCCCAGAAATAATTTAAGCCTTGAGTTGTACAAAGAGGACCAAGTCCCCTACTTGAATTGTTTTGACTTCTCTAGAACAGCGCCACATGGCCGCTTAGTTGCCTCTTTGTATAGTTTCGAAGTTCTCGTAGGGCCTCAGCCTCCATCTGCCTAGCCTGCTCATCTCAGATCATTCTTTTCTTACCTCGCAGTTACTAAGATCAAAATTTAAAACTTTATGGCCCCAAAAGCTTTGTGTTCTAACTCGAATGGTAGATGACAACTTTTCCCAGTATACAAGTTTGTATGGGGATGTCCCTAGAGGGGTTTTAAATGTCATTCTATAGGCCCATAAGGCATCATCTACTTTTAATGCCCAACCTTTTCAAGCTTGATTCAACCGTTTTTTTTTTCTAGAATGCGCTAAGTTCTCGGTTTGCTACTTCAACTTGCCCACTGGTTTGAGGGTGATATGGGGGTAGCTATCCTGTGGTGTACTCCATACTTTTTAAGACTTTGTCAAATTGAGTATTACAGAATGAGTGTGCCTATCACTAATGATAGCTCTAGGCATTTCAATCGAGAGAACAATTTCTTGAGAAACTTAACTACTACTCTAGCATCATTAGTAGGTAGAGCTTGGCTTCCACCCATTTTGACATGTAATCGATCGCCACACGAGGATGTATTTATTTCCGAACGAAATAGGGAATGGACCTATAAAATCAATACCCCATACATCAAATATTTCACATGATAGCATATATGTTTGAGGCATTTCATCACGTTTAGAGACATTACCTGTTTCTTTGACATTTATCACATGAAGCGACATACCTGTTTGCATCCTTGAATAGAGTGGGCCAATAAAAACTCGATTCGAAAGTATCTTATGTCATCTTAATGCCACCAGAGTGTCCTCCTCAAGGTCCTGAATGGAAATGTTCTATAATCTTACTCGATTCTATCCTCATAACGCATCTTGAATTACCCGATCCGCACATATTCGTGAAAAGAAAGGATCTTCCCAAAATAATTTTTTTGTATCAAACAAAAGAATCGCTTTTTGGTGATGTGTTAATTTTTGGCAAGATGTTAGTAGCTAAATAATTTGCAATATCCGTAAACCATGGTACCTCGAATGAGTTATCAAAAAGAGTTGTTCTTCCGGGAATGAATCGCTTATCTCTCCTTCATTTAGCTCTTCGATATGGGGGGTTTTTAGTCTAGAGAGGTGATAATTCGCAAGGTTCTCGGCCTTTCTTATCCTCGTATTCCAAATCAAATTCTTGTAAAAGTAAGATCCATCTTATGAGTCGTGGTTTCGCATCAAAGTTTAGTTAATAGATAACGAAGCGGTCGAGTGGTTAGTGAAAACGACAACTTTAGATAATAATTAATATCATCTAAATTTTGTTAAAAGCAAAACTACAAATTTCAGCGCTTCTTTTTCCGTGGTGGTGTAGTTTTCCGCACAGGGTGTCAAAGTTTCGCTAGCATAATAGATTGGCTGAAAATGTTTGCCTCTTCGTTGTCCCGTAATGCACTCTACCGCGAAAATCGCTTGCATCACACATTAGTTCAAAGGGCGATTCCAATCGTGTGCAATTATAATTGGAGCATTTATTAGTTTATCCTTAAGGATATTGAATGCGCCTAAACATTCCTCATCAAAATTGAAAGGAACATCTTTTCTAGTAATTTTGTTAAAGGCTTAGCTATTTTAGAAAATCCTTAATGAATCTTCTATAAAATCCTCGCGTGTCCTAAAAAGCTTCTAATGGCCTTAACTCGAACTAGGGGGGAGGTAATTTTTCTATAGTTTCAATCTTTGCTTTATCTACCTCGATCCCTTTTACTAGAAATTTTATGTCCTAATACTATTCCCCTCTTGTACCATAAAGTGACGTTTTCCCAATTTAAAACAAGGTTTGTTTCCTCACATCTCATTAGAACTCTGCTTTAAATTTTTAAGGCAAAGATGGAAAGAATTACCATAAATCTGAGAAATCATCCATAAATACCTCCATAATATCTTCCACGAAGTTCATCAAAGATTGCTAGCATGCAACACTTAAAAGTAGTAGAGCATTACATAATCAAAAGGCATTCTACGATAAGCAAACGCATCGTATGGGCATGTGAACGTTGTCTCTCTTGATCTTCGGTGTGCTATTGGGATTTGGAAATAGCTTGAGAGTCCATCTAGGAAGCAAAGAGTACATATGCCCCGATAACCTTTCTAACATTTGATCAATGAAGGGTAGAGGGAAGTGATCTTTTCTAGTGGCATCATTCAACTTCCTCGTAATCTATGCAAACTCTCCAACCTCGTGGACTGTCATTCCTGTAGGGAATTAGTTCGGGGCTTTTCGTTAGCTACCACTATATGGTCATGCCTCCTTTCTTTGGGACAACCTGCACAGACTCACCCACTTGTCGCCGTAAATAGGATAAATTATTCCAAAGATCTAGAAGTTTAATTACTCGGCTGCCACTACTTCTTTTACGTTGGGATTTAATCGTCTTTTGTGGTTGCACGCATGGCTTGTACTCGCTCTTCCATTAAAATTACATATGGGTGCAAAATGTGGACTTATTCCCTTAATGTCGAGAGATTTTCCAAGCTATGGCTTTTTATGTTCTCTTAGTACTTGTATCAACTCTTCTTTTCCCGAGGTTCTAGCTCAAAAGAGATAATCACCGGTAACGATAATTTTCCCTAAGGAATGCATACTCTAAATGTTTTGGCAATTACTTTAATTCTAATTTAGGTGGTTCATCAATGGAGAGGGTTTTTATTTTAAATCGTCATCAAATTCAATGCTTTCTTTTTCCATTTGTCTTGATGACGATATTTTTGAATCTTTACTGTGGACTTCATCTTCTTCCCTCTTTCTTGAGTGTGACACAGTTCCATCGTGTCATCATGCAGAATTTCTGTAATGAGCTTTGAATGATATGATCGCTGGTATCAATAAAATAACAAGAATCATTTTGTTCTTCTAGAATATCTCATGGCATCATAAATTTGAAAATAATTTCTCATCGCCTATCCTTAATGCAAGTTTACCATCACCTACATCGATAATGCCTCGGCAAGTAGCTAAAAAAGGGCGCCCTAGAATTAAGGGAACCTCAATGTCCTCATCCATGTCTAAAACAAACAAAGTTCATCGGGAAAACAAATCGCTAATTTTACAAGAACATCTTCGATAATACCCTAGGAATTCTAACAGTTTTATCACTAATTGAATGCTCATCCTAGTTTGTTTGGGTTTCTAGACCTAATTGTTTAAACAATTTATAAGGCATGACATTTATGCTGCCCCTAAACCGTCATAACAACACATTATCAATAGTTAGTCTACCAATTAAACATGGAATTGTAAAACTCCCTGGATCTTTTAGCTTTTGTGGTAGTCTATTTTGGAGAATTGTTTGAGCACTTTGCGTTAGCATCCATATGTGATTTGCACTGCCTAACTTCGCTTAGTCATTGTAGAGATGTTTAAAAATTTCTAACTGGGCATCTCACAAAGAGCTTCAAGTAGCTGTAAGTTAATATGTATTTCTTTAAAAGTTTAAGAAACTACTAACTGTTCAGTTCTCATATCATCTCTGTTAACGCTTGGGATATGGTATGCAGGTTTGTACCTTGATTACCGATTTTGGCTTGTCTTGTGGTACCTCAACTTTGCAACTTTTCCTACCTCGCTTTCTCTTGTGTTGGACTAGGTTCGTCTACTTCGCTTTCTTGGAGTCATTATGTCTTGGATTTGCTCCTTTGGATTAATTTCAAGATTACTGGTAGACGCCCTTGCGGTCGTTCGGATAATAGCTTTGCAATTTCTCCGACCGACTGGGTAATTTCGATTGCCTTTGTAAGTCCTCTAACTTGGTTCTTTATCGCTTTTGATCGATGTTTAGAGTGTCGAAAGTGTTACCTCGTAGTTTTTGGAGACCGGGCTTCTATGGATGCTATGAATTTGTTCAACGCTCTTCGAGATTCGGGCTTTTCTTGTGGATGGGGCCAGTTTTGGAAATTTTGGAGTGAGGTTATTGTCTTTGATTTCTCTTTGAGTTTTTGTCCTCCCCACGTAAAAATTTGGGTGGTTCCTCCAACTCGGATTTACCATTATTACTATATGGGTTATTATTAGATTTGAAATTGTTACCTATAGTGTTCATGCAGCCGCTTCTTTGTGCCCGGTTGGTAGGAGTGGGTACTCAAAGGATTCGCCATAGTTCAACTTGAAATGCTTAGACCGCATGAGCCGGATGTACCGGCGAAGAACACAAACTATCAAGCTTTTATTCATCAACTCTTACGATTTGATAGCATGGTTACTACGTCGAGGTTGTAAACTCGGCTATTTTTGTTGGCTTTGTTTCTTAAGTACATTGCAACTGAACGGGTAAGCATACT
>JAOWAD010000072.1:0-46629 GCA_025698515.1 Gossypium sturtianum
TCTTGTCGCCTCTAAATAAAGAGTGGGGCAAGGTCGAAGGCAAATCTTGTCTCTCTAAACAAGAGGGAAACATGATTCAAGCCACCGCCCCATTGCCGTGACCAGCAGTGGAATAGGTTGAAGATTGTAGATCTTGTCGCCCTAAACAATAGTGGGCAAGATCGAAAGCAAATCTTGGCTCCCTAAATAGTAGGGAACACCAATTAAACCACCTGTCCTATTGCCCTGACCAGTAGGGGAATAGGTTGAAGATTGTAGATCTTGTCACCTAAACAAAAGTGGGGCAAGGTCGAAGGCAAATCTTGTCTCTCTAAACAAAGAGGGAAAGATGATTCAAGCCACCGCCCTATTGCCCCCGACTGTAAGGGTAATAGGTTGAAGTTTGTAGATCTTGTCACCCTAAACAGTAGTGGGGCAAGATCGAAGGCAAATCTTGTCTCTTTAAACAGTAGGGAAAGATGATTTAAGCCAACATCCTATTGCCCTAACCAGCAGGGGAATAGGTTAAAGATTGTAGATCTTGTCGCCCTAAACAGTAGTGGGGCAAGGTCGAAGGAAAATCTTGTCTCTATAAATAGTAGGGAAACATGATTCAAGCCACCGTCCTATTGCCGTGACCAGCAGTGGAATAGGTTGAAGATTGTAGATCTTGTCGCCCTAAACAGTAGTGGGGCAAGCTCGAAGGCAAATCTTGGCTCCCTAAAAAGTAGGGAACACGATTTAAGCCACCGTCCTACTGCCCTTAGTAGTAGTGAAATAGGTTGAAGATTGTAGATGTTGTCGCCCTAAACAGTATTGGGGCAAGATCGAAGGCAAACTTTGCCTCTCTAAACAGTAGGGAAACATGATTCAAGCCACCGTCCTATTGCCCCACCAACATGGGGAATAGGTTGAAGTTTGCAGATCTTGTCGCCTCAAACGAAAGAGGGGGCAAGATCGATGGCAAATCTTGTCTCTCTAAACAAGAGAGAAACATGATTTAAGCCAACATCCTATTGCCCTAACCAGCAGGGGAATAGGTTGAAGATTGTAGATCTTGTCGCCCTAAACAGTAGTGGGGCAAGGTCGAAGGCAAATCTTGTCTCTCTAAACAAAGAGGATACATGATTCAAGCCACCGCCCTATTGCCGAGACCAAAGAAGGAATAGGATGAAGATTGTAGATCTTGTCGCCCAAAACAGTAGTGGGGCAAGATCGAATGCAAATCTTGGCTCCCTAAATAATAGGGAACGCGATTTAAGCCACCGTCCTATTGCCCTGAGCAGCAGTGAAATAGGTTGAAGATTATAGATCTTGTCACCCTAAACAGTAGTGGGGCAAGATCGAAGGCAAATTTGCCTCTCTAAACAGTAGGGAAACATTATTTAAGCCAACATCCTATTGCCCTTACCAGTAGAGAAATAGGTTGAAGATTGTAGATTTTGTCGCCCTAAACAGTAGTGGGGCAAGATCGAAGGCAAATCTTGTCTCTCTAAACAGTAGGGAAACATGATTCAAGCCACCGTCCTATTGCCCTAACCAGTAGTGGAATTAGAGATTGTAGATCTTGTCGCCCCAAACAGTAGTGGGGCAAGGTCGAAGGCAAATCTTGTCTCTCTAAACAGTAGGGAAACATGATTCAAGCCACTGTCCTATTGCCCTGACCAGTAGGGGAATAGGTTGAAGTTTGTAGATCTTGTAGCCTTAAACAGTAGTGGGGCAAGATCGAAGGCAAATCTTGTCTCTCTAAACAGTAGGGAAACATGATTTAAGCCAACATCCTATTGCCCTAACCAGCAGGGGAATATGTTGAAGATTGTAGATCTTGTCGCCCTAAACAGTAGTGGGGCAAGGTCGAAGGCAAATCTTGTCTCTCTAAACAGTAGGGAAACATGATTCAAGCCACAGTCCTATTGCCATGACCAGCAGTGGAATAGGTTGAAGATTGTAGATCTTGTCGCCCTAAACAGTAGTGGGGCAAGATCGAATGCAAATCTTGGCTCCTTAAATAGTAGGGAACACGATTTAAGCCACCGTCCTATTGCCCTGACCAGTAGGGGAATAGTTTGAAGATTGTAGATCTTGTCACCCTAAACAGTAGTGGGGCAAGGTCGAAGGCAAATATTGTCTCTCTAAATTGTAGGGAAACATGATTCAAGCCACCGTCTTATTGCCCTGACCAGCAGGGTAATAGGTTGAAGTTTGTAGATCTTGTCACCCTAAACAGTAGTGGGGCAAGATCGAAGGCAAATCTTGTCTCTCTAAATTGTAGGGAAACATGATTCAAGCCACCGTCTTATTGCCCTGACCAGCAGGGTAATAGGTTGAAGTTTGTAGATCTTGTCACCCTAAACAGTAGTGGGGCAAGATCGAAGGCAAATCTTGTCTCTCTAAACAGTAGGGAATGATGATTTAAGCCAACATCCTATTGCCCTAACCAGTAGGGGAATAGGTTGAAGATTGTAGATCTTGTCGCCCTAAACAGTAGTGGGGCAAGCTCGAAGGCAAATCTTGGCTCCCTAAAAAGTAGGGAACACGATTTAAGCCACCGTCCTACTGCCCTTAGTAGTAGTGAAATAGGTTGAAGATTGTAGATGTTGTCGCCCTAAACAGTATTGGGGCAAGATCGAAGGCAAACTTTGCCTCTCTAAACAGTAGGGAAACATAATTCAAGCCACCGTCCTATTGCCCTGACCAACAGGGGAATAGGTTGAAGTTTGCAGATCATGTCGCCCTAAACAGTAGTGGGGCAAGATCGATGGCAAATCTTGTCTCTCTAAACAGTAGAGAAACATGATTTAAGCCAACATCCTATTGCCCTAACCAGCAGGGGAATAGGTTGAAGATTGTAGATCTTGTCGCCCTAAACAGTAGTGGGGCAAGCTCGAAGGCAAATCTTGGCTCCCTAAAAAGTAGGGAACACGATTTAAGCCACCGTCCTACTGCCCTTAGTAGTAGTGAAATAGGTTGAAGATTGTAGATGTTGTCGCCCTAAACAGTATTGGGGCAAGATCGAAGGCAAACTTTGCCTCTCTAAACAGTAGGGAAACATAATTCAAGCCACCGTCCTATTGCCCTGACCAACAGGGGAATAGGTTGAAGTTTGCAGATCTTGTCGCCCTAAACAGTAGTGGGGCAAGATCGATGGCAAATCTTGTCTCTCTAAACAGTAGAGAAACATGATTTAAGCCAACATCCTATTGCCCTAACCAGCAGGGGAATAGGTTGAAGATTGTAGATCTTGTCGCCCTAAACAGTAGTGGGGCAAGGTCGAAGGTAAATCTTCTCTCTAAACAGTAGGGAAACATGATTCAAGCCACCGTCCTATTGCCGAGACCAGCAGTGGAATAGGTTGAAGATTGTAGATCTTGTCGCCCTAAACAGTAGTGGGGCAAGATCGATGGCAAATCTTGTCTCTCTAAACAGTAGGGAAACATGATTCAAGCCACCGTCCTGTTGCCCTGACCAGTAGTGGAATTGGAGATTGTAGATTTTGTCGCCCTAAATAGTAGTGGGGCAAGATCGAAGGCAAATCTTGTCTCTCTAAACAGTAGGGAAACATGATTTAAGCCAACATCCTATTGCCCTAACCAGCAGGGGAATAGGTTGAAGATTGTAGATCTTGTCGCCCTAAACAGTATTGGGGCAATGTCGAAGGCAAATCTTGTCTCTCTAAACAGTAGGGAAACATGATTCAAGCCACCAACCTATTGCCGTGACCAGCAGTGGAATAGGTTGAAGACTGTAAATCTTGTCGCCCTAAACAGTAGTGGGGCCAGATCGAATGCAAATCTTGGCTCCCTAAATAGTAGGGAACACGATTTAAGCCACCGTCCTATTGCCCTGACCAGCAGGGGAATAGGTTGAGGATTGTAGATCTTGCCACCCTAAACAGTAGTGGGGCAAGGTCGAAGGCAAATCTTGTCTCTCTAAACAGTAGGGAAACATGATTCAAGCCACCGTCCTATTGCCCTAACCAGTAGTGGAATTAGAGATTGTAGATCTTGTCGCCCCAAACAGTAGTGGGGCAAGGTCGAAGCAAATCTTGTCTCTCTAAACAGTAGGGAAACATGATTCAAGCCACTGTCCTATTGCCCTGACCAGTAGGGGAATAGGTTGAAGTTTGTTGATCTTGTCGCCCTAAACAGTAGTGGGGCAAGGTCGAAGGCAAATCTTGTCTCTATAAATAGTAGGGAAACATGATTCAAGCCACCGTCCTATTGCCGTGACCAGCAGTGGAATAGGTTGAAGATTTGTAGATCTTGTCGCCCTAAACAGTAGTGGGGTAAGGTCGAAGACAAATCTTGTCTCTCTAAATAGTAGGGAAACATGATTCAAGCCACTGTCCTATTGTCGTGACCAGCAATGGAATAGGTTGAAGATTGTAGGTCTTGTCGCCCTAAACAGTAGTGGGGCAAGATCGAAGGCAAATCTTGGCTCCCTAAAAAGTAGGGAACACGATTTAAGCCACCGTCCTATTGCCCTTAGCAGTAGTGAAATAGGTTGAAGATTGTAGATGTTGCCGCCCTAAATAGTAGTGGGGCAAGATCGAAGGCAAACTTTGCCTCTCTAAACAGTAGGGAAACATGATTTAAGCCAACATCCTATTGCCCTGACCAGCAGAGGAATAGGTTGAAGATTGTAGATCTTGTCGCCCTAAACAGTAGTGGGGCAAGATCGATGGCAAATCTTGTCTCTCTAAACAGTAGGGAAACATGATTCAAGCCACCGTCCTATTGCCCTGACCAGTAGTGGAATTGGAGATTGTAGATTTTGTCGCCCTAAATAGTAGTGGGGCAAGATCGAAGGCAAATCTTGTCTCTCTAAACAGTAGGGAAACATGATTTAAGCCAACATCCTATTGCCCTAACCAAGCAGGGAATAGGTTGAAGATTGTAGATCTTGTCGCCTAAACAAAGATTGGGGCAATGTCGAAGGCAAATCTTGTCTCTCTAAACAAAGAGGGAAACATGATTCAAGCCACCGTCCCATTGCCGTGACCAAGAGTGGAATAGGTTGAAGATTGTAGATCTTGTCGCCTCAAAAAAGAGTGGGGCAAGATCGAATGCAAATCTTGGCTCCCTAAATAGTAGGGAACATGATTTAAGCCACCGTCCTATTGCCCTGACCAGCAGGGGAATAGGTTGAAGATTGTAGATCTTGTCACCCTAAAGAGTAGTGGGGCAAGATCGAAGGCAAATCTTGTCTCTCTAAACAGTAGGGAAACATGATTCAAGCCACCGTCCTATTGCCCTGACCAGTAGTGGAATTGGAGATTATAGATTTTGTCGCCCTAAATAGTAGTGGGGCAAGGTCGAAGGCAAATCTTGTCCCTCTAAACAGTAGGGAAACATGATTCAAGCCACCATCCTATTCCCCTGACCAGCAGTGGAATAGGTTAGAGATTATAGATCTTGTCGCCCTAAACAGTAGTGGGACGAGATCGAAGGTAAATCTTGTCTCTCTAAACAGTAGGGAAACATGATTCAAGCCACCGTCCTATTGTCCTGACCAGTAGTGGAATAGGTTGAAGATTGTAGATCTTGTCGCCCTAAACAGTAGTGGGACGAGATCGAAGGCAAATCTTGTCTCTCTAAACAGTAAGGAAACATGATTCAAGCCACCGTCCTATTACCGTGTCCAGCAGTGGAATAGGTTGAAGATTGTAGATCTTGTCGCCCTAAACAGTAGTGGGGCAAGATCGAATGCAAATATTGGCTCCCTAAATAGTAGGGAACAAGATTTAAGCCACCGTCCTATTTCCCTGAGCAGAAGTGAAATAGGTTGAAGATTGTAGATCTTGTCGCCCTATACAGTAGTGAGCAAGATCGAAGGCAAACTTTGCCTCTCCAAACAGTTGGGAAACATGATTTAAGCCAACATCCTATTGCCCTGACCAGCAGAGGAATAGGTTGAAGATTGTAGATCTTGTCACCCTAAAAAGTAGTGGGGCAAGATCGAAGGCAAATCTTGTCTCTCTAAACAGAAGGGAAACATGATTCAAGCCACCGTCCTATTTCCCGACCCAGTGAGTGGAATTGGAGATTGTAGATCTTGTCGCCTAAACAAAGTAGAGGGGGCAAGGTCGAAGGCAAATCTTGCCTCTCTTAACAAAAAGAGGGAAACATGATTCAAGCCACTGTTCTATTGCTCTCGACCAAATAGGGGAATAGGTTGAAGTTTGTAGATCTTGTCGCCCTAAATAGTAGTGGGGCAAGATCGAAGGCAAATCTTGTCTCTCTAAATAGTAGGGAAACATGATTTAAGCCAACATCCTATTGCCCTGACCAGCAGTGGAATAGGTTGAAGATTGTAGATCTTGTCACCCTAAACAGTAGTGGGACGAGATAGAAGGCAAATCTTGTCTCTTTAAGCAGTAGGGAAACATGATTCATGCCACCGTCCTATTGCCCTGACCAGCAGTGAAATAGGTAGAAGATTGTAGATCTTGACGCCCTAAACAGTAGTGGGCCAAGATCGAAAGCAAATTTTGTCTCCCAAAACAGTAGGGAAACATGATTTAAGCCAACATCCTATTGCCCTGACTAGTAGTGGAATAGGTTGAAGATTGTAGATCTTGTCGCCCTAAACAGTAGTGGGGCAAGATCGAAGTCAAATCTTGTCTCTCTAAACCATAGGGAAACATGATTCAAGCCACCGTCCTATCGCCCTGACCAGCAGTGGAATAGGTTGAAGATTGTAGATCTTGTCGCCCTAAGCAGTAGTGGGACGAGATCGAAGGCAAACATTGTCTCTCTAAACAGTAGGGAAACATGATTCAAGCCATCGTCCTATTGCCCTGACAAACTGTGGAATAGGTTAAAGATTTTAGATCTTGTCGCCCTAAAGAGTAGTGTGGAAAGAACGAAGCCAAATCTTGTCTCTCTAAACAGTAGGGAAATATGATTTAAGCTAACATCCTATTGCCCTAACCAGCAATGGAATAGGTTGAAGATTGTAGATCTTGTCACCCTAAATAGTAGTGGGACGAGATAGAAGGCAAATCTTGTCTCTCTAAACAGTAGGGAAACATGATTCTAGCCAACATCCTATTGCCCTAACCAACAGGGGAATAGGATGAATATTGTAGATCTTGTCGCCCTAAATAGTAGTGGGGCAAGATCGAAGTCAAATCTTCTCTCTCTAAACAGTAGGGAAACATGATTCAAGCCACCGTCCTATTGCCCTGACCAGCAGTGGAATAGGTTAGAGATTGTAGATCTCGTCGCCCTAAACAGTAGTGGGACGAGATCAAAGGTAAATCTTGTCTCTCTAAACAGTAGGGAAACATGATTCAAGCCACCGTCCTATTGCACTGACCCGTAGTGGAATAGGTTGAAGATTGTTGATCTTGTCGCCCTAAACAGTAGTGGAATAAGGTCGAAGGCAAATCTTGTCTCTCTAAACAGTAGGGAAACATGATTCAAGCCACCATCCTATTACCCTGACCAGCAGTGGAATAGGTTTAAGATTGTAGATCTTGTCGCCCTAAACAGTAGTGGGACGAGATCGAAGGCAAATCTTGTCTCTCTAAACAGTAGGGAAACATGATTCAAGCCACTGTCCTATTGCTTTGACCAGCAGTGGAATAGGTTGAAGATTGTAGATCTTTTCGCCCTAAACAGTAGTGGGGCAAGATCGAAGGTAAATCTTGTCTCTCTAAACAGTAGGGAAACTTGATTTAAGCCAACATCCTATTGCCCTGACTAGCAGGGGAATAGGTTGAAGATTGAGATCTTGTCGCCCTAAACAATAGTAGGGCAAGGTCGAAGGCAAATCTTGTCTCTCTAAACAGTAGGGAAACATGATTCAAGCCACCGTCCTATTACCCTGACCAGCAGTGGAATAGGTTGAAGATTGTAGATCTTTTCGCCCTAAACAGTAGTGGGGCAAGATCGAAGGTAAATCTTGTCTCTCTAAACAGTAGGGAAACATGATTTAAGCCAACATCCTATTGCCCTGACCAGCAGGGGAATAGGTTGAAGATTGTAGATCTTGTCACCCTAAACAAAGAGGGATAAGGTCGAAGGCAAATCTTGTCTCTCTAAACAAGAGAGGGAAACATGATTCAAGCCACCGTCCTATTGCCCCTAACCAGCAGGGAATAGGTCAAGTTTGTAGATCTTGTCGCCCTAAACAGAGTGGGGCAAGATCGAAGGCAAATCTTGTCTCTCTAAACAAAGAGGGAAACTCGATTTAAGCCAACATCCTATTGCCCTAACCAAAGCAGGGGAATAGGTTGAAGATTGTAGATCTTGTCGCCCTAAACAGTAGTGGGGCAAGGTCGAAGGCAAATCTTGTCTCTCTAAATAGTAGGGAAACATGATTCAAGCCACCAACCTATTGCCGTGACCAGCAGTGGAATAGGTTGAAGACTGTAAATCTTGTCGCCCTAAACAGTAGTGGGGCCAGATCGAATGCAAATCTTGGCTCCCTAAATAGTAGGGAACACGATTTAAGCCACCGTCCTATTGCCCTGAGTAGCAGTGAAATAGGTTGAAGATTGTAGATCTTGTCGCCCTAAACAGTAGTGGGGCAAGATCGAAGGCAAATTTGCCTCTCTAAACAGTAGGGAAACATGATTTAAGCCAACATCCTATTGCCCTGACCAGCAGAGGAATAGGTTGAAGATTTTAGATCTTGTCGCCCTAAACAGTAGTGGGGCAAGATCGAAGGCAAATCTTGTCTCTCTAAACAGTAGGGAAACATGATTCAAGCCACCGTCCTATTGCCTTGACCAGTAGTGGAATTGGAGATTGTAGATCTTGTCGCCCTAAACAGTAGTGGGGCAAGGTCGAAGGCAAATCTTGTCTCTCTAAACAGTAGGGAAACATAATTCAAGCCACCATCCTATTGCCCTGACCAGCAGGGGAATAGGTTGAAGTTTGTAGATCTTGTCGCCCTAAACAGTAGTGGGACAAGATCAAAGGAAAATCTTGTCTCTCTAAACAGTAGGGAAACATGATTTAAGCCAACATCCTATTGCCCTAACCAGCAGGGGAATAGGTTGAAGATTGTAGATCTTATCGCCCTAAACAGTAGTGGGGCAAGGTCAAAGGCAAATCTTGTCTCTCTAAACAGTAGGGAAACATGATTCAAGCCACCGTCCTATTGCCCTGACCCGCAGGGGAATAGGTTGAAGTTTGTAGATCTTGTCGCCCTAAACAGTAGTGGGGCAAGATCGAATGCAAATCTTGGCTCCTTAAATAGTAGGGAACACGATTTAAGCCACCGTCCTATTGCCCTGACCAGCAGGGGAATAGGTTGAAGATTGTAGATCTTGTCACCCTAAACAGTAGTGGGGCAAGGTCGAAGGCAAATCTTGTCTCTCTAAACAGTAGGGAAACATGATTCAAGCCACCGTCTTATTGCCCTGCCCAGCAGGGTAATAGGTTGAAGTTTGTAGATCTAGTCACCCTAAACAGTAGTGGGGC
This sequence comes from Gossypium sturtianum, assembly GCA_025698515.1. Lineage (NCBI taxonomy): Eukaryota > Viridiplantae > Streptophyta > Magnoliopsida > Malvales > Malvaceae > Gossypium > Gossypium sturtianum. Next base: position 9,414 of record JAOWAD010000072.1, read on the forward strand.
AAGATCGAAGGCAAATCTTGTCTCTCTAAACAGTAGGGAACGATGATTTAAGCCAACATCCTATTGCCCTAACCAGCAGGGGAATAGGTTGAAGATTGTAGATCTTGTCGCCCTAAACAGTAGTGGGGCAAGGTCGAAGACAAATCTTGTCTCTATAAATAGTAGGGAAACATGATTCAAGCTACCGTCCTATTGCCGTGACCAGCAGTGGAATAGGTTGAAGATTGTAGATCTTGTCGCCCTAAACATTAGTGGGGAAAGATCGATGGCAAATCTTGGCTCCCTAAAAAGTAGGGAACACGATTTAAGCCACCGTCCTATTGCCCTTAGCAGTAGTGAAATAGGTTGAAGATTGTAGATGTTGTCGCCCTAAACAGTACTGGGGCAAGATCGAAGGCAAACTTTGCCTCTCTAAACAGTAGGGAAACATGATTTAAGCCAACATCCTATTGCCCTGACCAGCAGAGGAATAGGTTGAAGATTGTAGATCTTGTCGCCCTAAATAGTAGTGGGGCAAGATCGAATGCAAATCTTGGCTCCCTAAATAGTAGGGAACACGATTTAAGCCACCGTCCTATTGCCCTGACCAGCAGGGGAATAGGTTGAAGATTATAGATCTTGCCACCCTAAACAGTAGTGGGGCAAGATCGAATGCAAATCTTGGCTCCCTAAATAGTAGGGATCACGATTTAAGCCACCGTCCTATTACCCTGACCAGCAGGGGAATAGGTTGAAGATTGTAGATCTTGTCACCCTAAACAGTAGTGGGGCAAGATCAAAGGCAAATCTTGTCTCTCTAAAAAGTAGGGAAACATGATTCAAGCCACCGTCCTATTGCCCTGACCAGTAGTGGAATTGGAGATTATAGATTTTGTCCCCCTAAATAGTAGTGGGGCAAGGTCGAAGGCAAATCTTGTCTCTCTAAACATTAGGGAAACATGATTCAAGCCACCGTCCTATTGCCTTGACCAGCAGTGGAATAGGTTGGAGATTGTAGATCTTGTCGCCCTAAAGAGTAGTGGGACGAGATCGAAGGTAAATCTTGTCTCTCTAAATAGTAGGGAAACATGATTCAAGCCACCGTCCTATTGCCCTGACCAGTAGTGGAATAGGTTGAAGATTGTAGATTTTGTCGCCCTAAATAGTAGTGGGATGAGATCGAAGGCAAATCTTGTCTCTCTAAACAGTAGGGAAACATGATTCAAGCCACCGTCCTATTACCGTGACAAGCAGTGGAATAGGTTGAAGATTGTTGATCTTGTCGCCCTAAACAGTAGTGGGGCAAGATCGAATGCAAATCTTGGCTCCCTAAATAGTAGGGAACACGATTTAAGCCACCGTCCTATTGCCCTGAGCAGAAGTGAAATAGGTCGAAGATTGTAGATCTTGTCACCCTAAACAGTAGTGGGGCAAGATCGAAGGCAAACTTTGCCTCTATAAACAGTAGGGAAACATGATTTAAGCCAACATCCTATTGCCCTGACCAGCAGAGGAATAGGTTGAAGATTGTAGATCTTGTTGCCCTAAACAGTAGTGGGGCAAGATCGAAGGCAAATCTTGTCTCTCTAAACAGTAGGGAAACATGATTCAAGCCAACGTCCTATTGCCCTGACGAGTAGTGGAATTGGAGATTGTAGATCTTGTCGCCCCAAACAGTAGTGGGGCAAGGTCGAAGGCAAATCTTGTCTCTCTAAACATTAGGGAAACATGATTCAAGCCACCGTCCTATTGCCCTGACCAGCAGTGGAATAGGTTGGAGATTGTAGATCTTGTCGCCCTAAATAGTAGTGGGACGAGATCGAAGGTAAATCTTGTCTCTCTAAACAGTAGGGAAACATGATTCAAGCCACCGTCCTATTGCCCTGACCAGTAGTGGAATAGGTAGAAGATTGTAGATCTTGTCGCCCTAAACAGTAGTGGGACGAGATCGAAGGCAAATCTTGTCTCTCTAAACAGTAGGGAAACATGATTCAAGCCACCGTCCTATTACCGTGACCAGCAGTGGAATAAGTTGAAGATTGTAGATCTTGTCGCCCTAAACAGTAGTGGGGCAAGATCGAATGCAAATCTTGGCTCCCTAAATAGTAGGGAACACGATTTAAGCCACCGTCCTATTGCCCTGAGCAGAAGTGAAATAGGTTGAAGATTGTAGATCTTGTCACCCTAAACAGTAGTGGGGCAAGATCGAAGGTAAACTTTGCCTCTCTAAACAGTAGGGAAACATGATTTAAGCCAACATCCTATTGCCCTGACCAGCAGAGGAATAGGTTGAAGATTGTAGATCTTGTTGCCCTAAACAGTAGTGGGGCAAGATCGAAGGCAAATCTTGTCTCTCTAATCAGTAGGGAAACATGATTCAAGCCACCGTCCTATTGCCCTGACCAGTAGTGGAATTGGAGATTGTAGATCTTGTCGCCCTAAACAGTTGTGGGGCAAGGTCGAACGCAAATCTTGCCTCTCTAAACAGTAGGGAAACATGATTCAAGCCACCGTCCTATTGCCCTGACCAGCAGGGGAATAGGTTGAAGTTTGTAGATCTTGTCGCCCTAAACAGTGGTGGGGCAAGATCAAAGGCAAATCTTGTCTCTCTAAACAGTAGGGAAACATGATTTAATCCAACATCCTATTGCCCTGAACAGCAGTGGAATAGGTTGAATATTGTAGATCTTGTCACCCTAAACAGTAGAGGGATGAGATAGAAGGCAAATCTTGTCTCTCTAAACAGTAGGGAAACATGATTCATGCCACCGTCCTATTGCCCTGACCAGCAGTGAAATAGGTAGAAGATTGTAGATCCTGTCGCCCTAAACAGTAGTGGGGCAAGATCGAAAGAAAATCTTGTCTCTCAAAACAGTAGGGAAAAATGATTTAAGCCAACATCCAGTTGCCCTGGCTAGTAGTGGAATAAGTTGAAGATTGTAGATCTTGTCGCCCTAAACAGTAGTGGGGCAAGATCAAAGTCACATCTTGTCTCTCTAAATAGTAGGGAAAAATGATTCAAGCCACTGTCCTATTGCCCTGACCAGCAGTTGAATAGGTTGAAGATTGTAGATCTTGTCTCCCTAAACAGTAGTGGAGCAAGATCGAAGGCAAACTTTGCCTCTCTAAACAGTAGGGAAACATGATTTAAGCCAACATCCTATTGCCCTGACCAGCAGAAGAATAGGTTGAAGATTGTAGATCTTGTCGCCCTAAACAGTAGTGGGGCAAGATCGAAGGCAAATCTTGTCTCTCTAAACAGTAGGGAAACATGATTCAAGCCACCGTCCTATTGCCCTGACCAGTAGTGGAATAGGAGATTGTAGATCTTGTCGCCCTAAACAGTAGTGGGGCAAGGTCGAAGGCAAATCTTGTCTCTCTAAACAGTAGGGAAACATGATTCAAGCCTCCGTCCTATTGCCCTGACCAGCAGGGGAATAGGTTGAAGTTTGTAGATCTTGTCGCCCTAAACAGTAGTGGGGCAAGATCGAAGGCAAATCTTGTCTCTCTAAACAGTAAGGAAACATGATTTAAGCCAACATCCTATTGCCCTAACCAGCAGGGGAATAGGTTGAAGATTGTAGATCCTGTCGCCCTAAACAGTAGTGGGGCAAGATCGAAAGCAAATCTTGTCTCTCAAAACAGTAGGGAAACATGATTTAACCCAACATCCTATTGCCCTGGCTAGCAGTGGAATATGTTGAAGATTGTAGATCTTGTCACCCTAAACAGTAGTGGGGCAAGATTAAAGTCAAATCTTGTCTCTCTAAATAGTAGGGAAACATGATTCAAGCCACCGTCCTATTTCCCTGACCAGCAGTGGAATAGGTTGAAGAATGTAGATCTTGTCGCCCTAAGCAGTAGTGGGACGAGATCGAAGGCAAACATTGTCTCTCTAAACAGTAGGGAAACATGATTCAAGCCACTGTCCTATTGCCCTGACCAGCAGTGGAATAGGTTGAAGATTGTAGATCTTGTCGCCCTAAACAGTAGTGGGGCAAGATCGAAGGCAAACTTTGCCTCTCTAAACAGTAGGGAAACATGATTTAAGCCAACATCCTATTGCCCTGACCAGCAGAGGAATAGGTTGAAGATTGTAGATCTTGTTGCCCTAAATAGTAGTGGGGCAAGATCGAAGGCAAATGTTGTCTCTCTAAACAGTAAGGAAACATAATTCAAGCCACCGTCCTATTGCCTTGACCAGCAGTGAAATAGGTTGAAGATTGTAGATCTTGTCGCCCTAAACAGTAGTGGGGCAAGATCGAAGGCAAACTTTGCCTCTCTAAACAGTAGGGAAACATGATTTAAGCCAACATCCTATTGCCCTGACCAGCATAGGAATAGGTTGAAGATTGTAGATCTTGTCGCCCTAAACAGTAGTGGGGCAAGATCGAAGGTAAATCTTGTCTTTCTAAACAGTAGGGAAACATGATTCAAGCCACCGTCCTATTGCCCTGACTAGTAGTGGAATTGGAGATTGTAGATCTTGTCGCCCTAAACAGTAGTGAGGCAAGGTCGAAGGCAAATCTTGCCTCTAAAAAAGAGGGAAACATGATTCAAGCCACCGTCCTATTGCTCGACCAGCAGGGGAATAGGTTGAAGTTTGTAGATCTTGTCGCCCTAAACAGTAGTGGGGCAAGATCGAAGGCAAATCTTGTCTCTCAAAACAGTAGGGAAGCATGATTTAAGCCAACATCCTATTGCCCTGACCAGCAGTGGAATAGGTTGAAGATTGTAGATCTTGTCACCCTAAACAGTAGTGGGACGAGATCGAAGGCAAATCTTGTCTCTCTAAACAGTAGGGAAACATGATTCATGCCACCGTCCTATTGCCCTGACCAGTAGTGGAATTTGAGATTGTAGATCTTGTCGCCCTAAACAGTAATGGGGCAAGATCGAAAGCAAATCTTGTCTCTCAAAACAGTAGGGAAACATGATTTAAGACAAAATCCTATTGCCCTGACTAGCAGTGGAATAGGTTGAAGATTGTAGATCTTGTCCCCCTAAACAGTAGCGGGGCAAGATCGAAGTCAAATCTTGTCTCTCTAAACAGTAGGGAAACATGATTCAAGCCACCATCCTATTGCCCTGACCAGCAGTGGAATTGGTTGGAGATTGTAGATCTTGTCGCCCTAAACAGTAGTGGGACGAGATTGAAGGCAAATCTTATCTCTCTAAACAGTAGGGAAACATGATTCATGCCACCGTCCTATTGCCCTGACCAGTAGTGGAATTGGAGATTGTAGATCTTGTCGCACTAAACAGTAGTGGGGCAAGATCGAAAGCAAATCTTGTCTCTCAAAACAGTAGGGAAACATGATTTAAGACAACATCCTATTGCCCTGACTAGCAGTGGAATAGGTTGAAGATTGTAGATCTTGTCGCCTTAAACAGTAGCGGGGCAAGATCGAAGTCAAATCTTGTCTCTCTAAACAGTAGGGAAACATGATTCAAGCCACCGTCCTATTGCCCTGACCAGCAGTGGAATAGGTTAGAGATTGTAGATCTTGTCGCCCTAAACAGTAGTGGCATGAGATCGAAGGTAAACCTTGGCTCTCTAAACAGTAGGGAAACATGATTCAAGCCACCGTCCTATTGCCCTGACCAGCAGTGGAATAGGTTGAAGATTGTAGATCTTGTCACCCTAAACAGTAGTGGGACGAGATCGAAGGCAAACATTGTCTCCCTAAACAGTAGGGAAATATGATTCAAGCCACCGTCCTATTGCCCTGACCAGCAGTGGAATAGGTTGAAGATTGTAGATCTTGTCACCCTAAACAGTAGTGAGGCAAGGTCGAAGGCAAATCTTGCCTCTCTAAACAGTAGGGAAACATGATTCAAGCCACCGTCCTATTGCCCTGACCAGCAGGGGAATAGGTTGAAGATTGTAGATCTTGTCGCCCTAAACAGTAGTGGGGCAAGGTCGAAGGCAAATCTTGTCTCTATAAACAGTAGGGAAACATGATTCAAGCCACCGTCCTATTGCCTTGACCACCCGTGGAATAGGTTGAAGATTGTAGTTCTTGTCGCCCTAAACAGTAGCGGGGCAAGGTCAAAGGCAAATCTTGTCTCTCTAAACAAGAGGGAAACATGATTCAATCCACCGCCCTATTGCCGTGACCAAAGAAAGTGGAATAGGTTTAAGATTGTAGATCTTGTCACCCTAAAGCAGAGTGGGGCAAGATCGAATGCAAATCTTGGCTCCCTAAATAGTAGGGAACACGATTTAAGCCACCGTCCTATTGCCCTGACCAGCAGGGGAATAGGTTGAAGATTGTAGATCTTGTCACCCTAAACAGTAGTGGGGCAAGGTCGAAGGCAAATCTTGTCTCTCTAAAAAGTAGGGAAACATGATTCAAGCCTCCGTCCTATTGCCTTGACCACCAGTGGAATAGGTTGGAGATTGTATATCTTGTCGCCCTAAACAGTAGTGTGACAAGATCGAAGGCAAATCTTGTCTCTCTAAACAGTAGGGAAACATGATTCGAGCCACCGTCCTATTGCCTTGACCACCAGTGGAATAGGTTAAAGATTGTAGATCTTGTCGCCCTAAACAGTAGTGGGACGAGATCGAAGGCAAATCTTGTCTCTCTAAACAGTAGGGAAACATGATTCAAGCCACCGCCCTATTGCCCTGACCAGCAGTAGAATAGGTTGAAGATTGTAGATCTTGTCGCCCTAAACAGTAGTGGGACGAGATCGAAGGCAAACATTGTCTCCCTAAACAGTAGGGAAACATGATTCAAGCCACCGTCCTATTGCCCTGACCAGCAGTGGAATAGGTTGAAGATTGTAGATCTTGTCGCCCTAAATAGTAGTGGAGAAAGAACGAAGGCAAATCTTGTCTCTCTAAACAGTAGGGAAACATGATTTAAGCCAACATCTTATTGCCCTGACCAGCAGTGGAATAGGTTGAAGATTGTAGATCTTGTCGCCCTAAACAGTAGTGGGGCAAGGTCGAAGGCAAATCTTGTCTCTATAAACAGTAGGGAAACATGATTCAAGCCACCGTCCAATTGCCTTGACCACCAGTGGAATAGGTTGAAGATTGTAGTTCTTGTCGCCCTAAACAGTAGCGGGGCAAGGTCAAAGGCAAATCTTGTCTCTCTAAACAGTAGGGAAACATGATTCAATCCACCGTCCTATTGCCGTGACCAGCAGTGGAATAGGTTTAAGATTGTAGATCTTGTCACCCTAAACAGTAGTGGGGCAAGATCGAATGCAAATCTTGGCTCCCTAAATAGTAGGGAACACGATTTAAGCCACCGTCCTATTGCCCTGACCAGCAGGGGAATAGGTTGAAGATTGTAGATCTTGTCACCCTAAACAGTAGTGGGGCAAGGTCGAAGGCAAATCTTGTCTCTCTAAAAAGTAGGGAAACATGATTCAAGCCTCCGTCCTATTGCCTTGACCACCAGTGGAATAGGTTGGAGATTGTATATCTTGTCGCCCTAAACAGTAGTGTGACAAGATCAAAGGCAAATCTTGTCTCTCTAAACAGTAGGGAAACATGATTCGAGCCATCGTCCTATTGCCTTGACCACCAGTGGAATAGGTTGAAGATTGTAGATCTTGTCGCCTAAACATGAGTGGGACGAGATCGAAGGCAAATCTTGTCTCTCTAAACAAAGAGGGAAACATGATTCAAGCCACCGCCTATTGCTGCCCGACCAGCAGCAGAGAATAGGTTGAAGATTGTAGATCTTGTCGCCCTAAACAATAGAGTGGGACGAGATCGAAGGCAAACATTGTCTCCTAAACAAAGAGGGAAACATGATTCAAGCCACCGTCCTATTGCCCTCGACAAAGAAGTGGAATAGGTTGAAGATTGTAGATCTTGTCGCCCTAAATAGTAGTGGAGAAAGAACGAAGGCAAATCTTGTCTCTCTAAACAGTAGGGAAACATGATTTAAGCCAACATCTTATTGCCCTGACCAGCAGTGGAATAGGTTGAAGAATGTAGATCTTGTCACCCTAAAAAGTAGTGGGACGAGATCGAAGGCAAATCTTGTCTCTCTAAACAGTAGGGAAACATGATTCATGCCACCGTCCTATTGCCCTGACCAGTAGTGGAATTGGAGATTGTAGATCTTGTCGCACTAAACAGTAGTGGGGCAAGATCGAAAGCAAATCTTGTCTCTCAAAACAGTAGGGAAACATGATTTAAGACAACATCCTATTGCCCTGACTTGCAGTGGAATAGGTTGAAGATTGTAGATCTTGTCGCCCTAAATAGTAGCGGGGCAAGATCGAAGTCAAATCTTGTCTCTCTAAACAGTAGGGAAACATGATTCAAGCCACCGTCCTATTGCCCTGACCAGCAGTGGAATTGGTTGGAGATTGTAGATCTTGTCGCCCTAAACAGTAGTGGGACGAGATTGAAGGCAAATCTTTTCTCTCTAAACAGTAGGGAAACATGATTCATGCCACCGTCCTATTGCCCTGACAGGTTGTGGAATTAGAGATTGTAGATCTTGTCGCACTAAACAGTAGTGGGGCAAGATCGAAAGCAAATCTTGTCTCTCAAAACAGTAGGGAAACATGATTTAAGACAACATCCTATTGCCCTGACTAGCAGTGGAATAGGTTGAAGATTGTAGATCTTGTCGCCTTAAACAGTAGCGGGGCAAGATCGAAGTCAAATCTTGTCTCTCTAAACAGTAGGGAAACATGATTCAAGCCACCGTCCTATTGCCCTGTCCAGCAGTGGAATAGGTTGAAGATTGTAGATCTTGTCGCCCTAAAAAGTAGTGGGGCAAGATTGAAGGCAAATCTTGTCTCTCTAAACAGTAGGGAAACATGATTTAAGCAAACATCCTATTGCCCTGACCAGCGGGGGAATAGGTTGAAGATTGTAGATCTTGTTGCCCTAAAAAGTAGGAGTGCAAGGTCGAAGGCAAATCTTGTCTCTCTAAACAGTAGGGAAACATGATTCAAGCCACCGTCCTATTTCCCTGACCAGCAGTGGAATAGGTTGAAGATTGTAAATCTTTTCGCCCTAAACAGTAGTGGGGCAAGATCGAAGGCAAAGCTTGTCTCTCTAAATAGTAGGGGAACATGATTTAAGCCAACATCCTATTGCCCTGACCAGCAGGGGAATAGGTTGAAGATTGTAGATCTTGTCACCCTAAAAAGTAGTGGGGCAAGGTCGAAGGCAAATATTGTCTCTCTAAACAGTAGGGAAACATGATTCAAGACACCGTCCTATTACCCTAACCAGCAGGGGACTAGGTTGAAGTTTGTAGATCTTGTCGCCCTAAACAGTAGTGGGGCAAGATCGAAGGCAAATCTTGTCTCTCTAAACAGTAGGGAAACATGATTTAAGCCAACATCCTATTGCCCTAACCAAAGAGGGGAATAGGTTGAAGATTGTAGATCTTGTCGCCTAAACAAAGAGTGGGGGCAAGGTCGAAGGCAAATTTTGTCTCTCTAAACAGTAAGGAAACATGATTCAAGCCACCGTCCTATTGCCATGACCATCAGTGGAATAGGTTGAAGATTGTAGATCTTGTCGCCCTAAATTGTAGTGGGGCAAGATCGAATGCAAATCTTGGCTCCCTAAATAGTAGGGAACACGATTTAAACCACCGTCCTATTGCCCTGAGCAACAGTGAAATAGGTTGAAGATTGTAGATCTTGTCGCCCTAAACAGTAGTGAGGCAAGATCGAAGGCAAACTTTGCCTCTCTAAACAGTAGGGAAACATGATTTAAGCCAACATCCTATTGCCCTGACCAGCAGAGGAATAGGTTGAAGATTGTAGATCTTGTCACCCTAAACAGTAGTGGGGCAAGATCGAAGGAAAATCCTGTCTCTCTAAACAGTAGGGAAACATGATTCAAGCCACCGTCCTATTGCCCTGACCAGTAGTGGAATTGGTGATTGTAGATCTTGTAGCCCTAAACAGTAGTGGGGCAAGGTCGAAGGCAAATCTTGCCTCCCTAGACAGTAGGGAAACATGATTCAAGCCACCGTCCTATTACCCTGACCAGCAGGGGAATAGGTTGAAGTTTGTAGATCTTGTCGCCCTAAACAGTAGTGGGGCAAGATCGAAGGCAAATCTTATCTCTCTAAACAGTAGGGAAACATAATTTAAGCCAACATCCTATTGCCCTAACCAGCAGGGGAATAGGTTGAAGATTGTAGATCTTGTCGCCCTAAACAGTAGTGAGGGCACGATCGAAGGCAAATCTTGTCTCTCTAAACAGTAGGGAAACATGATTCAAGCCACCGTCCTATTGCCATGACCAGCAGTGGGATAGGTTGAAGATTGTAGATCTTGTCGCCCTAAATAGTAGTGGGGCAAGATCGAATGCAAATCTTGGCTCCCTAAATAGTAAGGAACACGACTTAAGCCACCGTTCTACTGCCCTGACCAGCAGGGGAATAGGTTGAAGATTGTAGATCTTGTCGCCCTAAATAGTAGTGGGGCAAGGTCGAAGGCAAATCTTGTCTCTCTAAACAGTAGGGAAACATGATTCAAGCCACCGTCCTATTGCCCTGACCAGCAGGGGAATAGGTTGAAGTTTGTAGATCTTGTCGCCCTAAACAGTAGTGGGGCAAGATCGAAGGCAAATCTTGTCTCTCTAGACAGTAGGGAAACATGATTTAAGCCAACATCCTATTGCCCTAACCAGTAGGGGAATAGGTTGAAGATTGTAGATCTTGTCGCCCTAAATTGTAGTGGGGCAAGGTCGAAGGCAAATCTTGTCTCTCTAAACAGTAGGGAAACATGATTCAAGCCACCGTCCTATTGCCCTGACCAGCAGTGGAATAGGTTGGAGATTGTATATCTTGTCCCCCAAAACAGTTGTGTGACAAGATCGAAGGTAAATATTGTCTCTCTAAACAGTAGGGAAACATGATTCAAGCCACCGTCCTATTGCCTTGACCACCAGTGGAATAGGTTGAAGATTGTAGATCTTGTCGCCCTAAACAGTAGTGGGACGAGATCGAAGGCAAATCTTGTCTCTCTAAACAGTAGGGAAACATGATTCAAGCCACCGTCCTATTACCCTGACCAGTAGTGGAATTGGAGATTGTAGATCTTGTCGCCCTAAACAGTAGTGGGGCAAGGTCGAAGGTAAATCTTGTCTCTCTAAACAGTAGGGAAACATGATTCAAGCCACCGTCCTATTGCCGTGACCAGCAGTGGAATAGGTTGAAGATTGTAGATCTTGTCGCCCTAAACAGTAGTGGGGCAAGATCGAATGCAAATCTTGGCTCCCTAAATAGTAGGGATCACGATTTAAGCCGCCGTCCCCATCGCCTCGAGCAAAGCAAAGTGAAATAGGTTGAAGATTGTAGATCTTGTCGCCCTAAACAGTAGTGGGGCAAGATCGATGGCAAACTTTGCCTCTCTAAACAGTAGGGACACATGATTTAAGCCAACATCCTATTGCCCTGGCCAGCAGAGGAATAGGTTGAAGATTGTAGATCTTGTCGCCCTAAATAGTAGTGGGGCAACATCGAAGGCAAATCTTATCTCTCTAAACAGTAGGGAAACATGATTCAAGCCACCGTCCTATTGCCCTGACCAGTAGTGGAATTGGAAATTGTAGATCTTGTCGCCCTAAAAAGTAGTGGGGCAAGGTCGAAGGCAAATCTTGTCTCTCTAAATAGTAGGGAAACATGATTCAAGCCTCCGTCCTTTTGCCCTGACCAGCAGAGGAATAGGTTGAAGTTTGTAGATCTTGTTGCCCTAAACAGTAGTGGGGCAAGATCGAATGCAAATCTTGGCTCCATAAATAGTAGGGATCACGATTTAAGCCGCCGTCCTGCTGCCCTGAGCAGCAGTGAAATAGGTTGAAGATTGTAGATCTTATCGCCCTAAACAGTAGTGGGGCAAGATCGAAGGCAAACTTTGCCTCTCTAAACAGTAGGGACACATGATTTAAGCCAACATCCTATTGCCCTGGCCAGCAGATGAATAGGTTGAAGATTGTAGATCTTGTCGCCCTAAATAGTAGTGGGGCAACATCGAAGGCAAATCTTATCTCTCTAAACAGTAGGGAAACATGATTCAAGCCACTGTCCTATTGCCCTGACCGGTAGTGGAATTGGAAATTGTAGATCTTGTCGCCCTAAACAGTAGTGGGGCAAGGTCGAAGGCAAATATTGTCTCTCTAAACAGTAGGGAAACATGATTCAAGCCTCCGTCCTTTTTCCCTGACCAGCAGAGGAATAGGTTGAAGTTTATAGATCTTGTCGCCCTAAATAGTAGTGGGGCAAGATCGAAGGCCAATCTTGTCTCTCAAAACAGTAGCGAAACATGATTTAAACCAACATCCTATTGCCCTGTCCAGTAGTGGAATAGGTTGAAGATTGTAGATGTTGTCGCCCTAAATAGTAGTGGGACGAGAACGAAGGCAAATCTTGTCTCTCTAAACAGTAGGGAAACATGATTTAAGCCACAGTCCTATTGCCCTTACCAGCAATGGAATAGGTTGAAGATTGTAGATCTTGTCGCCCTCAACATAGTAGGGGCAAGATCGAAGGCAAATCTTGTCTCTAAAAGCAGAGAGGAAACATGATTGAAGCCAACATCCTATTGCACTCGACTGCCAGGGAATAGGTCAAGATTGTAGATCTTGTCGCCTAAACAATGAGTGGGGCAAGGTCAAAGGTAAATCTTGTCTCTCTAAACTTGCAGTAGGAAACATGATTCAAGCCACCATCCTATTGCCCTGACCAGTAGTGGAATAGGTTGAGGATTGTAGATCTTGTTGCCCTAAACAGTATTGGGGCAAGGTCGAAGGCAAATCTTGTCTCTCTAAACAGTAGGGAAACATGATTTAAGCCAAAATCCTATTGCCTTGACCAGTAGGGGAATAGGTTGAAGATTGTAGATCTTGTCACCCTAAACAGTAATGGGTCAAGGTCGAAGGCAAATATTGTCTCTCTAAACAGTAGGGAAACATGATTCAAGCCACCGTCCTATTGCCCTAACCAGCAAGGGAATAGGTTGAAGATTTTAGATCTTGTCGCCCTAAACAGTAGTGGGGCAAGATCGAAGGAAAATCTTGTCTCTCTAAATAGTAGGGAAACATGATTTAAGGAAACATCCTATTGCGCTAACCAGCAAGGGAATAGATTGAAGATTGTTGATCTTATCGCCCTAAACAGTAGTGGGGCAAGGTCAAAGGCAAATCATGTCTCTCTAAACAGTAGGGAAACATGATTCAAGCCCCCGTCCTATTGCCCCGACAGCAAATGGAATAGGTTGAAGATTGTAGATCTTGTCGCCCTAAATGATTGTGGGGCAAGATCGATCGCAAATATTGGCTCCCTAAACAGTAGGGAACACGATTTAAGCCACCGTCCTATTGCCCTGACCAGTAGTGGAATAGGTTGAGGATTGTAGATCTTGTCGCCCTAAACAGTATTGGGACGAGATCGAAGGCAAATCTTGTCTCTCTAAACAATAGGAAAACATGATTCAAGCCAACATCTTATTGCCCTGATCAGCAGGGGAATAGGTTGAAGATTGTAGGTCTTGTCTCCCTAAACAGTAGTGGGGCAAGGTCGAAGGCAAATCTTGTCTCTCTAAATAGTAGGGAAACATGATTCAAGCCCCCATCCTATTGCCCTAACCAGCAGTGGAATAGGTTGAAGATTGTAGATCTTGTCGCCCTAAACAGTTGTGGGGCAAGATCGATCGCAAATATTGGCTCCCTAAACAGTAGGGAACACGATTTAAGCCACCATCCTATTGCCCTGACCAGCAGTGGAATAGGTTGGAGATTGTAGATCTTGTCGCCCTAAACAGTATTGGGACGAGATCAAAGGCAAATCTTGTCTCTCTAAACAATAGGAAAACATGATTCAAGCCAACATCCTATTGCCCTGATCAGCAGGGGAATAGGTTGAAGATTGTAGATCTTGTCTCCCTAAACAGTAGTGGGGCAAGGTCGAAGGCAAATCTTGTCTCTCTAAACAGTAGGGAAACATGATTCAAGCCCCCGTCCTATTGCCTTGACTAGCAGTGGAATAGGTTGAAGAATGTAGATCTTGTCGCCCTAAATAGTTGTGGGGCAAGATCGATCGCAAATATTGGCTCCCTAAACAGTAGGGAACACGATTTAAGCCACCGTCCTATTGCCCTGACCAGCAGTGAAATAGGTTGAAGATTGTAGATCTTGTCGCCCTAAATAGTAGTGGGGCAAGATCGAAGGCAAATCTTGTCTCTCTAAACAATAGGAAAACATGATTCAAGCCAACATCCTATTGCCCTGATCAGCAGGGGAATAGGTTGAAGATTGTAGATCTTGTCTCCCTAAACAGTAGTGGGGCAAGGTCGAAGGCAAATCTTGTCTCTCTAAACAGTAGGGAAACAGGATTCAAGCCCCCGTCCTATTGCCCTAACCAGCAGTGGAATAGGTTGAAGATTGTAGATCTTGTCGCCCTAAACAGTTGTGGGGCAAGATCGATCGCAAATGTTGGCTCCCTAAACAGTAGGGAACACGATTTAAGCCACCGTCTAATTGCCCAGACCAGAATAGGTTGAGGATTGTAGATCTTGTCGCCCTAAACAGTATTGGGACGAGATCGAAGGTAAATCTTGTCTCTCTAAACAATAGGAAAACATGATTCAAGCCAACATCCTATTGCCCTGATCAGCAGGGGAATAGGTTGAAGATTGTAGATCTTGTCTCCTTAAACAGTAGTGGGGCAAGGTCGAAGGCAAATCTTGTCTCCTCGAAACAGTAGGGAAACATGATTCAAGCCCCCATCCTATTGCCTTGACCAGCAGTGGAATAGGTTGAAGATTGTAGATCTTGTCGCCCTAAACAGTTTTGGGGCAAGATCGATCGCAAATATTGGCTCCCTAAACAGTAGGGAACACGATTTAATCCACCGTCCTATTGCCATGACCAGCAGTGAAATAGGTTGAAGATTGTAGATCTTGTCGCCCTAAATAGTAGTGAGGCAAGATCGAAGGGAAATCTTGTCTCTCAAAACAGTAGGGAAACATGATTGAAGCCAACATCCTATTGCACTGACCAGCAGGGGAATAGGCTGAAGATTGTAGATCTTGTCGCCCTAAACAGTAGTGGGGCAAGGTCGAAGGCAAATCTTGTCTCTCTAAATAGTAGGGAAACATGATTCAAGCCACCATCCTATTGCCCTGACCAGCAGTGGAATAGGTTGAGGATTGTAGATCTTGTTGCCCTAAACCGTGGTGGGGCAAGGTCGAAGGCAAATCTTGTCTCTCTAAACAGTAGGGAAACATGATTTAAGCCAAAATCCTATTGCCCTGACCAGCAGGGGAATAGGTTGAAGATTGTAGATCTTGTCACCCTAAACAGTAATGGGGCAAGTTCAAAGGCAAATCTTGTCTCTCTAAACAGTAGGGAAACATGATTAAAGCCACCGTCCTATTGCCCTGACCAGCAAGGGAATAGGTTGAAGATTGTAGATCTTGTCGCCCTAAACAGTAGTGGGGCAAGATCGAAGGCAAATCTTATCTCTCTAAACAGTAGGGAAACATGATTTAAGCCAACATCCTATTGCCCTAACCAGCAAGGGAATAGGTTGAAGATTATTGATCTTATCGTCCTAAACAGTAGTGGGGAAAGGTGGAAGGCAAATCTTGTCTCTCTAAACAATAGGGAAACATGATTCAGGCCACCGTTCTATTGCCCTGACCAGCGGTGAAATAGGTTGAAGATTGTAGATCTTGTCGCCCTAAACAGTAGTGGGGCAAGATCGAACGCAAATCTTGGCTCCCTAAATAGTAGGGAACACGATTTAAGCCACCATCCTATTGCCCTGACCAGTAGTGAAATAGGTTGAAGATTGTAGATCTTGTCGCCCTAAACAGTAGTGGGGCAAGATCGAAGGCAAATCTTGTCTCTCTAAACAGTAGGGAAACATGATTTAAGCCAACATCCTATTGCCCTGACCAACAGAGGAATAGGTTGAAGATTGTAGATCTTGTCGCCCTAAACAGTAGTGGGGCAGGATCGAAGGCAAATCTTGTCTCTCTAAACAATAGGGAAACATGATTCAAGCCACCATCCTATTGCCTTGACCAGCAGTGGAATGGGTTGGAGATTGTAGATCTTGTCGGCCTAAATAGTAGTGGGACGAGATCGAAGGCAAATCTTGTCTCTCTAAACAGTAGGGAAACATGATTCAAGCCACCGTCCTATTGCCCTGACCAGTAGTGGAACAGGTTTAAGATTGTAGATCTTGTCGCCCTAAATAGTAGTGGGACGAGATCGAAGGCAAATCTTGTCTCTCTAAATAGTAGGGAAACATGATTCAAGCCACCGTCCTATCACCCTGACCAGCAGTGGAATAGGTTGAACATTGTAGATCTTGTCGCCCTAAACAGTAGTAGGACGAGATCGAAGGCAAATCTTGTCTCTCTAAATAGTAGGGAAACATGATTCAAGCCACCGTCCTATTGCCCTGACCAGCAGTGGAATAGGTTGGGGATTGTAGATCTTGTCGCCCTAAACAGTATTGGGACGAGATCAAAGGCAAATCTTGTCTCTCTAAACAATAGGAAAACATGATTCAAGCCAACATCCTATTACCCTGATCAGCAGGGGAATAGGTTGAAGATTGTAGATCTTGTCTCCCTAAACAGTAGTGGGGCAAGGTCGAAGGCAAATCTTGTCTCTCTAAACAGTAGGGAAACATGATTCAAGCCCCCGTCCTATTGCCTTGACTAGCAGTGGAATAGGTTGAAGAATGTAGATCTTGTCGCCCTAAATAGTTGTGGGGCAAGATCGATCGCAAATATTGGCTCCCTAAACAGTAGGGAACACGATTTAAGCCACCGTCCTATTGCCCTGACCAGCAGTGAAATAGGTTGAAGATTGTAGATCTTGTCGCCCTAAATAGTAGTGGGGCAAGATCGAAGGCAAATCTTGTCTCTCTAAACAGTAGGGAAACATGGTTTAAGCCAACATCCAATTGCCCTGACCAACAGTGGAATAGGTTGAAGATTGTAGATCTTGTCGCCCTAAACAGTAGTGGGGCAAGATCGAAGGCAAATCTTGTCTCTCTAAACAGTAGGGAAACATGATTCAAGCCACCGTCCTATTGCCCTGGCCAGCAGTGGAATAGGTTGGAGATTGTAGATCTTGTCGCCCTAAATAGTAGTGGGACGAGATCGAAGGTAAATCTTGTCTCTCTAAACAGTAGGGAAGCATGATTCAAGCCATTGTCCTATTGCCCTGACCAATAGTGGAATAGGTTGAAGATTGTAGATCTTGTCGCCTTATACTGTAGTGGGACGAGATCGAAGGGAAATCTTGTCTCTCTAAACAGTAGGGAAACATGATTCAAGCCACCGTCCTATTGCCCTGACCAGCAGTGGAATAGGTTGAAGATTGTAGATCTTATCGCCCTAAAAAGTAGTGGGACGTGTAACACTCCAAACTCGGCCTAGAAGTTAGGCCCAAATCTTGTGTGTCACGTGGATGTAAAAACTTGCTTGAGAAATACAGCCTCTTTGTTAAAACCCAAAACACTTAAGCAATTGATGTCTACTTGAAAACGTAATTATCTTTAAAAACCTTTTCGCTTGCGGAAGCATATTTGAAATAAACAATTTACGAAAATGTAGCGTTTATAAATAGAGTTGCGAAGCATTTTGAAAACGCTATGAACGTAGATAAAATACAAGTATTTTTGAGAGGTTGTTTGATAAATCGATAATCGAACTAGTAATCTTTTAAAACCGTGACTTTTGAAAATGTCGTTGATAATTTGAAAGAAAATTCGAGTTAAATTATTTGTAAAAGTTTGTTATGAAATCCTTTTGTTAATCAATTTTGGAAAATCTTTATTTAAGTTTTTAGAAAAATTCCCATTTAAAAAAATTCAAGCAAAATTAAAGTACGTCAACATAAAGCAAAAATAAATACTCTGGAGGCCTTATTACATCATAAAAACCCCAAAATAGTAAAGTGAACGGAAATAGAAATCTAAAGTTCAAAATAAACACCATTTTCAAGTATGGCCTCCACCGAGTCATCCATGGCCCCAAGTCCTCAAATCACGGAGCATTACCTACAAGTGTTAAGAAAAGGGGGAGTGAGTTACAAGAACTCAAGTGTATAATCCCTTACCATCATCCATCTGGCCTCGAACCCATTTAGCAATATTTTGGGCCTAAGCCCCTTTTCACATAATAATTTATCAATTATATTGTATGAATGTAATGCAATCCCAAACCAACCTAATAATCCATCCGCTACACACCACCACGTACCATCCATCACACCTGTGGGATCTTTTGTCAACCCACCCCGCTAACACACCAATCATAGGCATTTAGCCATTTATATCAATTCGAATTGTGGACAAGCCACCAGAATAACAGAATATACGTGGTTTAGCCACCAGACAAAATGTGACAGAGTCACCAGAATATGTGGCAGAGCCACCAAATTTCACTTCCCCGATCATCAATATCCCAACCCCATGTAACTTATGTAAATGCAACATACATTGTAAATCATAATATTTACAATATAACCACGATAATTAATAACTCATAGATTTATTACAAACATATAAATTATAACTCATAATTTCCTTTTTACAATTTTAAACAATTTTTCCAAGACAGAACAGAGAACCGCGAAGTTGATCAGAACCAGTCCCACTAAAATTAAAATATCACAGACTTTAAAATTCCTTTTCCTTCTTCGCTTCTTCCATATAAAAATAGACACAGTAAGATTTAATTCAATATCTTATTCACTTATTAATCCCTTTTCTCCTATTTTTCGTGATTTTTCAAAATCAAGTCACTGTTGCTGACCAAAAACTGTTTCATTGCAAACTATGGTTACCACTACGGAAATACGCACGGCCAAGTGATCACGGATGCCAGTTTTCAGTTTTCTTCGGTATTTCGACCGAATCACAGAATATTTCATGCAAACTTTCAGAGAGGTATGAGATTACACACCATTTCAAACATGTATTTGGAAGGGTACGAAATTACACACCTTGATTACGAGTTGTGCTTTCTACCGATTTCAACACCTATAATGATAGTTGATAGAAGGTTAGTCTCAACTTTGATAGTCGTAACTAGAAACACTTTATTAGGGTAACTCCACTTACCACGAATGTGATCTCCCTCAGTGCACCAAGAATTACTGAAATCCCGTCCTAACAATATTTGGTGAGCGAAAGAGTTGTTAGCAATTATCCCACCTTTAGCCAAAACAAATATCATAACAACGTTCTTACCCCACTTGCTTGAAGAGTCGAATATAATGATTTGGTTAATACAAATCACTTATGCTCCTTTACCTTAAAAATTTTTAGGACCGATTCCCAACGATTGTACGATAACTTCGGAAGATTCAAAGTTTCGGCCTTCCACTATATCACTACGAAGAAGGAAAATAATCACGTTTGAGAGAGAATAAGGTGATTGTTTCAGCCAATATTACCATCCCAAACCAAAACATAAATTCGGCATAAGATAAAGAAAAATAAAATGTTGAAAAGAACACTTACCGATTGATCAAGGAATGAGTGATAACTCGAATGAAAAAGAAAGAATAAAGAAGAGATGAAAGGTTTCGGCTATAGAGGAAAAAAATGGGCAAAATATTCGGCTATGGTGAAAAGGATTAGAAAAGAAGAGATGCTTTAAGGATTTTGTGAAAAAGAAAAGAAAGAAGAAGAAAGATGTTTGACTAGCTTCGGTTTTCAAGAAAGATAAGTGAACAAATTTTTGGTCTCAATGGTTTGGGTACATTCGGCAACAAGAAGAAAAAAAAAAGAGAGAATATGCACACTCAAAGCTTGAAGGTTCGGCAAGAATGAGAAGGAAATTTGGAGAGAAAAGAAAAATGACACAAAAGTTGCAAATAGGAGTTTTTGGCCAAAACAACACCAAAACTTTTACCAATTGCCAAAGAAAATTCGGCTACCTCCCTCTACACCCAAAACCGTCCACATTCATGACAATAATGGTCAAAAATTGGCCAACCACACTTTCCATAACACTTCAATTGAAAAAGGCCACGTGTTCCCCTTACTTTCCCCTTTCTCTTGATTTCTTTCCTCACCTTCATCCTTTCCTATTTTCCTTAGCCATCTTGCCAAAAATAAAAAGTCCACCTTGCCTTATTTACATGCTTGGCCGACACTTAGGGAAAGAATACAAAAATAATAGTCAAAATTTTGCATCAAGGGGATTCGAACCTCTTCCCTCCATACTCTTCACTTAATGCCATAACCTCTTTGCCATATGCTCAATTATGCTAGCAAATTGAATACTTATTTTCATAAGTATTGATGCCACTTACTATTTCTCCTAAATAGGCTTGAACACCAATTTTTTACTAGGGCCCAATTCAACCCCGAGCCTTCATAAAACCCCATAACTTTCCAAAATAACCTTCCTAATAAGTCCAACTTGAAATAATGTCAATCTCAAATTCCCATAAATTTTAAAACGCTCCTACGCTCAAGGTCCAATGGGCCCAATAGGTCCAATTCCACTAGGCCCAATTTTGGGATGTTATAGGACGAGATCGAAGGCATATCTTGTCTCTCTAAACAAAGAGGGAAACATGATTCAAGCCATCGTCCCATTGCCCTTACCAAAGTAGTAAAATAGGTTGAAGATTGTAGATCTTGTCGCCCTAAACAGTAGTGGGGCAAGACCGAAGGCAAATATTGTCTCTCTAAATAGTAGGGAAACATGATTTAAGCTAACATCCTATTGCACTCGACCAAAGAAGGGAATAGGTTAAAGATTGTAGATCTTCTGCCCAAATGCAAGAGAGGGGCAAGGTCGAAGGCAAATCTTGTCTCTCTAAATAGTAGGGAAACATGATTCAAGCCACCGCCCTATTGCCCTCGACCAAAGAATGGAATAGGTTGAAGATTGTAGATCTTGTCGCCTAAAAAGAGTGGGGCAAGATCGAAGGCAAATCTTGTCTCTCAAAACAAGAGGGAAACATGATTTAAGCCAACATCCTATTGCCCTGACCAGCAAGGGAATAGGTTGAAGATTGTAGATCTTGTCGCCCTAAACAGTAGTGGGGCAAGGTCGAAGGCAAATCTTGTCTATCTAAACAAAGAGGGAAACATGATTTAAGCCAACATCCTATTGCCCGACATGCGGAGGAATAGGTTGAAGATTGTAGATCTTGTCGCCCTAAATGATGAGTGGGGCAAGATCAAGGCAAATCTTGTCTCTCTAAACAATAGGCAAACATGATTCAAGCCACCGCCCTATTGCCTTGACCAAAGAAGTTGAAATAGGTTGGAGATTGCAGATCTTTTCGCCCTAAACAAGAGTGGGACGAGATCGAAGGCAAATCTTGTCTCTAAAACAGTTGGGAAACATGATTCAAGCCACCGCCCCATTGCCCGACCAAAAGTAGTGGAATAGGTTGAAGATTGTAGATCTTGTCGCCTCTAAACAAAGAGTGGGGACGAGATCGAAGGCAAATCTTGTCTCTCTAAATAGCAGGAAACATGATTCAAGCCACTGTTCTATTGCCCTCGACCGGCGGGGAATAGGTTGAAGATAGTAGATCTTGTCACCCTAAACAAAGAGTGGGACGAGATCGAAGGCAAATCTTGTCTCTAAAAGCGGTAGGCAAACATGATTCAAGCCATCGTCCTATTGCCTTGACCAAGAAGAGTGAAATAGGTTGGAGATTGCAGATCTTGTCGCCCTAAAGCGATGAGTGGGACGAGATCGAAGACAAATCTTGTCTCTAAACAAAGAGGGAAACATGATTTAAGCCAACATCCTATTGCCCCGACCAAAGAAGGGAATAGGTTAAAGATTGTAGATCTTCTTGCCCGAAACAAGAGTGTGGCAAGGTCGAAGGCAAATCTTGTCTCTCTAAATAGTAGGGAAACATGATTCAAGCCATCGCCCCATTGCCCCGACTCAAAGAATGGAATAGGTTGAAGATTGTAGATCTTGTCGCCCTAAACAAAGAGTGGCGCAAGATCGAAGGCAAATCTTATCTCTCTAAACAAAGAGGGAAACATGATTTAAGCCAACATCCTATTGCCCCGACCAAAGCAGGGAATAGGTTGAAGATTGTAGATCTTGTCACCCTAATGCAGTAGTGGGGCAAGGTCGAAGGCAAATCTTGTCTCTCTAAATAGTAGGGAAACATGATTCAAGCCACCGCATCCTATTGCCCCGACCAAAGAAGTGGAATAGGTTGAAGATAGTAGATCTTGTCGCCTCAAACAGAGAGTGGACAAGATCGAAGGCAAATCTTGTCTCTCAAAACAAAGAGGGAAACATGATTTAAGCCAACATGCTATTGCCCTCGACCAAAGAGTGGGAATAGGTTGAAGATTGTAGATCTTGTCGCCTCAAACAAGAGTGGGGCAAGGTCGAAGGCAAATCTTGTCTCTCTAAACAAAGAGCTAAACATGACTTAAGCCAACATCCTATTGCCCCGACAAGCAGAGGAATAGGTTGAAGATTGTAGATCTTGTCGCCTAAACAAAGAGTGGGGCAAGATCGAAGGCAAATCTTGTCTCTCTAAACAATAGGCAAACATGATTCAAGCCACCGCCCTATTGCCTTGACCAAAGAAGTTGAAATAGGTTAGAGATTACAGATCTTGTCGCCTCTAAACAAAGAGTGGGACGAGATCAAGGCAAATCTTGTCTCTCTAAATAGTTGGGAAACATGATTCAAGCCACCGCCCTATTGCCCTCGACTCAAAGAGTGGAATAGGTTGAAGATTGTAGATCTTATCGCTCTAAAACAAGAGTGGGACGAGATCGAAGGCAAATCTTGTCTCTCTAAATAGTAGGGAAACAAGATTCAAGCCACTGTCCTATTGCCCCGACCAAGCAAAAGGGAATAGGTTGAAGATAGTAGATCTTGTCACCTAAAAAAGAGTGGGACGAGATCGAAGGCAAATCTTGTTTCTCTAAACAAGAGGCAAACATGATTCAAGCTACCGCCCTATTGCCTTGACCAAAGAAAGGAAATAGGTTGAGATTGCAGATCTTGTCGCCCCTAAACAAAGAGTGGGACGAGATCGAAGGCAAATCTTGTCTCTCTAAACAAAGAGGGAAACATGATTTAAGCCAACATCCTATTGCCCCGACCAAAGAAGGGAATAGGTTAAAGATTGCAGATCTTCTTGTTCGAACAAGAGGGGCAAGGTCGAAGGCAAATCTTGTCTCTCTAAATAGTAGGGAAACATGATTCAAGCCACCGCCCTATTGCCCGACCAAAGAATGGAATAGGTTGAAGATTGTAGATCTTGTCGCCCTAAACTTGAAGAGTGGAGCAAGATCAAGGCAAATCTTATCTCTCTAAACAAAGAGGGAAACATGATTTAAGCCAACATCCTATTGTTCGACCAAACAGGGAATAGGTTGAAGATTGTAGATCTTGTCGCCTCAAACAAAGAGTGGGGCAAGGTTGAAGGCAAATCTTGTCTCTCTAAATAGTAGGGAAACATGATTCAAGCCACCGTCCCTATTGCCCCGACCAAAGCAGTGGAATAGGTTGAAGATAGTAGATCTTGTCGCCCTAAACAAGAGGGACAAGATCGAAGGCAAATCTTGTCTCTCTAAACAAGAGGGAAACATGATTTAAGCCAACATCCTATTGCTCGACCAAGAGTGAAATAGGTTGAAGATTGTAGATCTTGTCACCCTAAACAAGAGTGGGGCAAGATCGAAGGCAAATCTTGTCCTCTAAACAAAGAGGGAAACATGATTTAAGCTAACATCCTATTGCCCCCGACTAGCAAAGTGCAATAAGTTGAAGATTGTAGATCTTGTCGCCTAAACAAAGAGCGGGCAAGATCGAAGGCAAATCTTGTCTGCTCTAAACAATAGTGAAACATGATTCAAGCCACCGCCCTATTGCCCGACTCAACAAGAAGGGAATAGGTTGGAGATTGTAGATCTTGTCGCTCTAAATAGTAGTGGGACTAGATCGAAGGCAAATCTTGTCTCTAAACAAAAGAGGGAAACATGATTCAAGCCACCGCCCCATCGCCTCGACTCACGAAGAGTGGAATCGGTTGAAGATTGTAGATCTTATCGCCTCAAACAAGAGGGACGAGATCGAAGGCAAATATTGTCTCTCTAAATAGTTGGGAAACATGATTCAAGCCACTGCCCCATTGCCCCGACTCAAAGAAAGTGGAATAGGTTGAAGATTGTAGATCTTGTCGCCTCAAACAAAGAGTGGGACGAGATCAAAGGCAAATCTTGTCTCTCTAAGCAAAGAGGGGAAACATGATTCCAGCCACTGCCTTATTGCTCCGACCAAAGAAGTGGAATAGGTTGAAGTTTGTAGATCTTGTCGCGCTAAACAAGAGGGACGAGATCAAGGCAAATCTTGTCTCTCTAAACAAGAGGGAAACATGATTCAAGCCATCGCCCCATTGCCCTCGACAAAGAAGTGGAATAGGTTGAAGATTGTAGATCTTGTCGCCTCTAAACAGAGAGTGGGGCAAGACCAAGGCAAATCTTGTCTCTCTAAACAATAGGGAAACATGATTTAAGCCAACATCCTATTGCTCCCGACCAAAGCAGGGGAATAGGTTGAAGATTGTAGATCTTGTCGCTCAAACAAAAGAGTAGGGCAAGGTCCAAGGCAAATCTTATCTATCTAAACAAAGAGGGAAACATGATTCAAGCCACTGCCCTATTCGCTCGACCAAAGAAGTGGAATAGGTTGAAGATTGTAGATCTTGTCGCCTCTAAAATGCAGGGGCAAGATCGAAGGCAAATCTTGTCTCTCTAAATAGTAGGGAAATATGATTTAAGCCAACATCCTATTGCCCTGACCAGCAGGGGAATAGGTTGAAGATTGTAGATCTTGTCGCCCTAAATAGTAGTGGGGCAAGGTCGAAGGCAAATCTTGTCTCTCTAAACAGTAGGGAAACATGATTCAAGACACCGTCCTATTGCCCTGACAAGCAGTGGAATAGGTTGAAGAGTTTAGATCTTGTCGCCCTAAACAGTAGTGGGGTAATATCGAAGGTAAATCTTGTCTCCCTAAACAATAGGGAAACATGATTTAAGCTAACATCCTATTACCCTGACCAGCAGGGGCATAGGTTGAAGATTGTAGATCTTGTCGCCCTAAATAGTAGTGGGGCAAGGTCGAAGGCAAATCTTGTCTCTTTAAACAGTAGGGAACATGATTCAAGCCACCATCCTATTGCCCGACTTAAGCAAAGGGAATAGGTTGAAGATTGTAGATCTTGTCGCCCTAAACAATAGTGGGGCAAGATCGAAGGCAAATCTTGTCTCTTTAAACTGTAGGGAAACATGGTTTAAGCCAAAATCCTATTGCCCTTACCAGCAAGGGAATAGTTTGAAGATTGTAGATCTTGTCGCCCTAAACAGAAGTGGGGCAAGGTCGAGGGCAAATCTTGGCTCCCTAAATAGTAGGGAACACGATTTAAGCCACCGTCCTATTGCCTTGACCAGCAGTGGAATAGGTTGAAGATTGTAGATCTTTTCACCCTAAACAATAGTGGGGCAAGATCGAAGGCAAATCTTGGCTCCTCGAATCAGAGGAACACGATTTAGGCCACCGCCCCATATCCTGACCAAGAGTGGAATAGGTTGAAGATTGTAGATCTTGTCGCCTCAAACAATAGTGGGGCAAGATCGAAGGCAAATCTTGGCTCCAACAAAGAGGGAACACGATTTAAGCCACCGCCCCATATCCTTGACCAAAGAAAGTGGAATAGGTTAAATATTGTAGATCTTGTCGCCTCTAAATAAAGAGTGGGACAAGATCGAAGGCAAATCTTGTCTCCTAAACAAAGAGTGAAACATAATTTAAGCCGCTGCCTTATCTCCCGACCAGCAAAGTGGAATAGGTCAAGATTGCAAGTCTTATCTCCTGGTTACAAAGTGAAGCAAACTGAAAACCACAAATCTCATCTCTCAAAGTTGCAGTGGAGTGGATCAAAGCAACAGGATGCTGTGAACTGGAAAAAGGCTACCTGAAGAAGTAGAGTAGCAAAAAAGTCAAGACTTGGCAAGACCAGGCAAAATTGGTCTTTCTTAGAAGTCTTTGATCCATTCCCGTTACACGATAATGAGCAAAGAGGGGCAAACAGACAACCCAATTTTGGCCCCTAAGCCCAAACCAAACAAAACCCAAAGCCCGTGAAAAACACAATTAAACCCAAAACCAAACCCAAAAAGCTAAACCCAATACAAGCAGCCCAATTACAATGCCCAATTTGACTTAACCCTAGCCCAATACTAAAAAATAAACATAAAAACAAAAACCTAGGTCTACCTAGGTCTGCCGCCACTTGCACCGCCTCTTACCACTGCTCCACCGCCACTGTCAGATCCACTTGCTCTTCCACCGCCCATATCCTACAAAAGTCAGTAGAAGAAGTGATAGAAAAGTAGTAGATGTACTAAAATCAAGTTATAAAACCCCAACAAAATGTAAATGGGGAGGACTTTTTTCTAAGACAAAAAAAGAGAAATCAATATAAAAGGGGATTTTTTCGAATAGAACAAAAGGGATTTTTTTCGGCCATTTTCATCAATACAAGAAATAGCTTTCAAATACTAGCATTTAGATTTTAAAAACATTATCAAAATCAAGAGAAACAGTTGTCTAAAACCAAAAAGAACAACGAAAACAGACTCGGTAAGGAGGTGATTTTATTGTTTCTAAATTTTTATTTCTATTTCATTTCGAACTTGCTTTTATTTACACAAACACATATATATGTATATTATCATTATTATTTAGAAATCTTTAAAAAAGAATAATAAACTTACCTTTTTTCAGAGTTTCGACCACCGTATGCGTGTGGTTTACGATGATTCAAAGTGACACAAGCAGCTAGGTTGAAACCCTAGCAGAGAAAAGGCCCCTCCCTCCCTTCTTTTTTTCTTAAACCTGCAGAAATGAAACTCTAAAAAATATATATATTCCTTTTATTTAGGCCTTCAGTCCATAGGCCAAAACGACGCCAGATCGCTCTAACCACACTGACCGAATTCGCCCACCAAGGATCCGCGTGTTTTGTTAAAAGGGCTATTTATTGTTTTGGCCCTTCTGCATTTTCTTCATTTTTAATTTGGTTTTTTTTATTTTCTAATTTTCCCCTTAATTTTGTGCCTGTTCCATTTCGGTCCACCTAATAAATACGCTCATCGCCCTCGTCCTTTTAGCGTGTCTCATTTTGGTCCTTTCTTCTTTTAATTATTTTTAATTTGTACCCCAAATTTTATTGATTTCTGCTTAGGTCCTTTTCCTTTCTTTTATTTTCGATTCTTTCCCAAACTTTTATTTAAAGTTTAATTTAGTCCTTTTTTAGTTATTTTTGCAATTATTATTATTATTATTATTATTATCAATTATTATTATTATTATTTTATTATTACTATACTATACTATTATTATTAGTATTATTATTATTCGCTGTCGAAGTTAGGTGTGGCAACCATTGTGCGTGATGTCTAGGATTGATTGTGAAGAGTCTGGTATTTAAGCAAAAGTCCTAGTGACTCACCCTCTTCGCCGAATCCCACCTGTGCGTGAGTAACTAGCTCACCCTAACCAAGAGGACTTATTCACAGTGATAAACTCAATAATTAAAACCGAAAGGGACTAGCCATATTTTTATAAAACCTTAGTTTTAAAAGCACCAAATTACCCCTTTGATTTGTAAAACTCTTTTACAAATTTTTTTCCTAAATATTCCGATTTATAAAAATTTACTAAAATACCTCGGTTTGTAAGATTACTAGAATACCCTTTGGTTTATAAAGTTACCATATTATCCTCGACTTTTATTAAGATATTCCTACTTTACCAAAAATACTAAAAACCCTATTTTTGCAAAATATCAAGATACCCCGATTTGAAAATTTACCAAAATACCCCTATAGGACAAATTACTTAAAATACCCCGGATTAAAACGGACAAAAATGTACAAGTGATGAATGTGTAGTAGATACTCATGAATGAATGTGCTACTTTCTCCGAACTAGATAGAAGACTTGAAATGAAAACCCTCAGAATGATCGAAAGCACTACTACTAAGCTCCTTTTCATAATATTTCTTCATGATAATCAAGTGGAACAAATACTAATGCATAAAATTCCTTAAATCGATTAAAGCGATCGTAGAAATGAGTTCTAGGGACGGGTCGTAATGTGCGCAGGACGCGGTAGAGGCGTAATGACCATATCCGAACCCGCTAGGTCCGACAAGGGTCCAAATGAGGTACCACCACCTCCACCACCACCGCTGGTGTTGGAGCAAAGAAGATCAGACGGATGATGCAAAGATCGCAGCGATGCCGCTGGTTCTAAGATGATGGTTGGAGCAGTGGAGGTGGGGGAGCTCGGAAATCTGTGAGGTTTTAGATCATCAGGGTCATCTGGGAATGCGCAGAAGAGGCCTAGAGTTGGTGGGCCGCGAGGTCAGCAAGTTGTGACAGGAGGGCAGTATCGTACTTGTGATCAGTGTGGGAAGAGGCACCTAGGAGAGTGTTGGAAGAAGACGGAGGATTCTTTAAGTGTGGGTCTAAGGAACACATGATTAAGGACTGCCCTATTAAGATAGACGGGAGTCACCAACAAGTCGTGGTTCTAATCAGCCGAAGAGGGGGACAAAGAAACAATGGGACTTGGTCCGATTAGCAGAGGAAACGGTGGCCGGAAGAGGACGTGGAACACCAGCAGAGGTGTTGGTAATGCTGAGGCTAGACACCAGGATGTATATGCGCGTTCTGTCGGAGGGAAGACAATGATGCACCGATGTTATAATCCCAGACGTTCCTTATTTCTGAGTTACCCTTTATTGCTTTGATAGACATAGGGTCAACTCATTCCTATGTTGCTAGTGAAGTATCCTAAACTTTGCATGTGAACTTTGAGATCTGATACTCAGAAGATGACTCAGATTTAGTCCTTTAGGCGCATCGTGATAGTAGATAAACTCTTTAAGGAAGTGCCTTTAGAAGTTCAGGGACGCAGCTTCCCACCGACTTAGTGGAACTACCATTCGGGGAATTTGATCTAATCTTAGGCATGGATTGGTTAGTGAAGTACCGTATGAATGTGGATTGCGCCGCTAAACGCATGTCGCTGAGAACTCCCGACGATAATGAAGTTTCGTGATGGGCGCAAAGACGGAACTATTTGTCGAATGTAGTATCCGCCTCAAGGCTGAGAAGATGGTAAGGAAAGGATGTCCGGTTTTTCTCGATGTGGGGCTGCCTTGGACACTAAGGAAACAAGTGTGGAAGGGTTAGAACGGTAAGGGAATTTGTGGATGTCTTTCCGAGGAATTACTCGAATACCCTCGATAGGAGGTGGAGTTTGGAATTGACTTGCTACCGGAACAGCCCCGTGTCAATCGCCCCGCATGTAATGGCACCAAGGAATTGGTTGAGCTCAAGGCTCAAATCCAAGAGTTGCTTGATCGTGGGTTTATCCGACCAAAGCAGGTGTCTCCATGGGGAGCAACTGGCCTTGTTTGTGAAGAAGAAGGATGGAACTATGCGATGTGCATAGATTATCGCCGCTGAATAAGTCGACCATCAAGAACAAGTACCGCTGTTCGAGGATAGATTTACTTGTTCGATCAACCAAGTAAGGGGCAGCAGATTCTCGAAGATAGATCTAAGGTCCGATATCATCAACTTAAGGTGAAGGAAGCAGATATCCATAAGACAAATTCTTCCAACAAGATAACGCATTATGAGTTCTTAGTAATGCCGCTCGGATTGACGAACGCCCCACCGCTGCTCATGGATATGATGAACCGGTTTTTCAACCTTACTTGGATAGGTTCGTCGCTTGTGTTCATATTTACATCTTAGTATATTCCAAGTCTAAAGAGGAGCATGATGAGCATCTCCGGTTGTGTTGCAAGTATTAAGGAGAAGAAGCTTTATGCCAAATTCAAAGAAGTGTGGAATTTTGGTCAAGGAGGTTGCATGGAGTGCCAATGTCGATTATCTCGTGATAGGGATCCAAGGTTTACGCCTCGGTTCGGGAAAGCACTACATCAAGCTTTGGGCACCGACAGACTTCAAAGACGGTGATTTCATCCACAATGCATCTGGGCCAATCCGGAAAGCGAGTGATCCAAGTGTTGGAAGACATGTTGAGAGGTCAGGTAATAGACTTTAGAGGAAGTTGGGAAGAATACTTGCCTTCAAGCAGACTTGCATATAATAATACCTATCAAGCCAAAGATTCGGATGGCACCGTATGAAGCGCCAGATGACGGAAGTGTCGACTCCTACGTGTTGGACGTAATTAGGAGAACGCCAAGTTTTGGGTCCCAGATTGTGGCGTAATCAAGAAAAGGTTAAGTTAATTCGCACTGCTAAAGGAGGCATCCGACAGCGTAAGTCGCATGCGGATCTTAAGCTAAAGGAAATAGAATTTGCCGTGGGAGATCGAGTGTTTCTTAAGGTTTCGCCTTTGGAAGAAGGTGATGAGATTTGGTCGCAAAGGGAAATTAAGTCCAAGGTTTATAGGACCTTATCGGTATTGAAGCGAAGTTGGTCCAAAGTGGGCATACCGCTTAGAGTTGCCTTTTCAAATTGCAAGCAGATGCATCGATGTATTCCACATTTCTATGCTACATCGCACCGATCGGATCCATCTCATGTAGTACCCGCTGAGGAGGTGGAGCTAAGGCCGATTTGTCCTACGAGGAAGAGCCGATTCAAATCTTGGAACGAGATGTGAAAGTGCTACGAAGGAAGCAGGCCTTTAGTCAAAGTGTTATGGCTAGCCATGGATCTAAGAAGCTTCGTGGGAGCCTTAAGAAGCAATGCGACAAAGAATACCTCACTTATTTTAGCTGTAATTTCGAGGTCTAAATTATTTTTAAGGGGGTAGAACCGTAATATCCGGATTTATGGCTTGTGCATTATTGCTTAATTATGTGAAGTAGCATGCCCTGTGGTGTGTTGTAAATATGTTTTATGAATTTTTAGAACCTTAAGAGTGTAGGTGAATGCCTTAGAAATTATTTGATTTTAAGTTTTAAAGGGGAGCTAAGCTCGAGAGGCCTTAAGAGAAATTGTAGGGGAAATTGGACATAAGAATCACCTTGTTAAAGTGGCAAGGAAGCACCACGAAGGCATTGGTAAGTGACGCTCAAGCAAGTGGAGAAGGGCTTGAGTTCGAGCCACAAGGGAAGCAAAGGGGAGCTTTTATTTATGCAATGGGGAGCAAAGAGGGGACGTGCATTTGGACTTTCAAATGGATGAGGATGAGACTTGGCCTCTTTCTTTAAAATTCGGCTAGAAGAGAAGGATAAGTGTTGATTTATTCAATTTATTTTGAATGAGTAGTATGGAGAGAAAATAGGAGAAAAGGAAGGGGGAGATAGAGTTTGAGTGCTAGCCGAATTTAGAGAGGGGAGTAGATGGCATATTCTGGCCATGTAGTGGGGGTAGTGTGTGAAATAAATTTCCTTTGGTTGGGTATTCATCTTTTGTTTCTTCTTTTAGTCTCTGCCGCAAATTTTAGCTAAGAGAATCCTTTCTTTTTCCTCTCTTTTCTTTGAAACAAGAACCAAATTGAAGCACTATTCGGTATTTTGAGCATCTTCTTTTCATTTCCTTTTCCCAAAGCCAACCTTATAGTTCTTCTTCTTCTTTTCTTTTCTTGGAACCTAAAGCCTAATCACCCTTGTGTTAGCCTAAACCTTCTAGGTACCTTTTATATTTCTTTTCTTCCTTCAACGCCAACTCCACATCTATTTTCTTGGTGGCCGAATGTCCCAACTCCATTTGGGAGCCTTAGCCAATCTATCATGCTGATCAAAGAGGGGAAGGGTTGTCGATTTCTTTTGGTGCAAGCTATCCAATTGATTTTCAATGTGGGTAAGGGACTTCTTTTAATCGCTTTCTCCTACCTCTTTTGATTTATCGAAAGTTAAGGGTCTAACTCCATTTCTTATAAATGGGGAATCTAGAGGTGATTTCGGAAGTTGATCATTAGAGGTAAGTAAAGTGTAATATTAGGCCAAAGGCCATTTATTAAGTTTATTATGATTGAAAATTGGATCTAACATATGTCTATAGGAATTTTGACATTACCAAGTAGCAATTTCGGGATTTAGATCCGCAAGGTAAGGGTTCTAGTGATTCAGATATGTTCCTTATTCGCTCAAAAGCCAAAAACTATCCAAATAAGTGATCTAGTGCTTGGCCAATGTAGGGAACTAGTGGATCTAAAGCATTAGATCGAGACTTTCGAATTTAGTGAACACGTTAGTAAACTGTGTGTAAATACCCCACACAACTCTTAATCGATTTATGACATCAATTTAATATATGTGTTAATAATAATGTGAAAAGGGCAAAGGTACTATGTGATGGTACCAAGTACTCAGTGCACGAATCCTTAACATTATGTTAATAAATGATATGAATATTATTATGATATGAATATTTGGAATATGGTACATATGTGAATATCGATAAGAATGTGAAATAAGGCATAAGTGCATGATATTGCATATTCAGGTGACATGGGGCATATGGGTTATATGGAAAGTGGGAAGTGATCCGTGGTTTATACCACAATATCTCGAATGTGGTGACTCATGTCACGAAATCAATGTGGTGACTTATGTCACAATTACTATCCGTGACTTTGTCACATTATCCGGTGGCTATGCCACAATTTATAAGGGCGATGAGCATGTCGCTCGCAATGATCGCTTCGATGATGGGTAGGGGATGGAGGGTCGATTTAGTAGTCCCTACTGCGGTGATGGTTGGTACGTGTGATGTGTACCTGATGGTTATCTAGGTTTGGGTTCGGATTGCATCATTATTTATATTCGTTATATGTATGATTTGATGTGCCTAAATCGTTGGGATTGGTGTTGGTTATACACACTCGAAATCGCTTTTGACTCACCCCATTGTGTGGGATATTTTTCAGCGTGACATCAAAGAATTCGGAATGCGGACCAAGCAGGAGCTTAATGGTGGCCAATGTTCAACTCGTGATTTTATTTTAATTTTGGACTTTTTACTAAGTATTTTGGATTTATTTCTAGTTTTGCTTTGATGCAATAAGTGCCAAGTGGAGCTATAAACTGATTACGCATGTGCATTTTTATTTGTCTTATTATGATACAAATTTTATCCATTTAAAGTTTAAGTTAACTTTTCTTAAAATCATCTTAAATGTTTAGACACCCAAACACAAATGATTTTCAATTTAAATAGTAAACTCTAAGAACTTGACTTTTCCTTTAACTTATGGTTTTGAAATATAACAATAAAGTCTTAATAAAGCCTAATCTTCTCGAGAATAACGTATGTTTACAATTTGAACTCAATCCAAATTTTTCTCCTAAATCACCCAAAGTTTTCCAAGAAACAAACAAGTTTTTCAACTGCTTTACCTGGTGAACATACCGTTATCCCATGGGTTCATGGGCCAGTTTGGGGTGTTTCTATATTGCTCCCACTGAAGCAGGAATAGGTTGAAGATTGTAGATCTTGTCGCCTCAAAAAAGAGCTGTGGCAAGATCAAGGCAAATCTTTGTCTCTCTAAATAGTTGGGAAACATGATTTAAGCCAACATCCTATTGCCTCAACCAAAGAAGGGAATAGGTTGAAGATTGCTGATCTTATCGCCTCAAACAAAGAGGGCAAGGTCGAAGGCAAATCTTGTCTCTCAAACAAAGAGGGAAACATGATTCAAGCCACTGCAGCTATTGCCCCCACCAAGCAAGGAAATAGGTTGAAGATTGTAGATCTTGTCGCCTCTAAATGTGAGTGGGCGAGATCGAATGCAAATCTTGGCTCCCTAAATAGTAGAGAACACACTTTAAGCCACCGTCCTATTGTTCCCGACTTATGAGTGAAATAGGTTGAAGATTTTAGATCTTGTCAGCCTTAATAGTAGTGGGGCAAGATCAAGGCAAATCTTGTCTCTCTAAACAAGAGGGAAACATGATTTGCTAACATCCTATTGCCCTTACCAAATATAAAAATAGGTTGAAGATTGTAGATCGTGGTCGCCTCAAAAACAAGAGTGGGGCAAGATCAAGGCAAATCTTGTCTCTAAACAATAGGGAAACATGATCTGCCACCGCCCTATCAAGCTTTTGACCTCAAGAAGTGCGGAATAGGCTGAGATTGTAGATCTTGTCGCCCTAAACAAAGAGTGGACGTAGATCGAAGGCAAATCTTGTCTCTCCAAACAAAGAGGGAAACATGATCTGCCACACGGCCCTATTGCCCCACTTGCAGAGGGAACAGTTTAAGATTGCAGATCTTGTCGCCTCTAAACAATAGTGGGATGAGATCAAAGGCAAATCTTGTCTCTCTAAACAAAAGAGGGAAACATGATTTAAGCCAACATCCTATTGCACAAACCAAATAAGCGGGAATAGGTTGGAAGATTGTTGATCTTATCACCCTAAATAGTAGAGCGCAAGGTCGTAAGGCAAATCTTGTTTCTCTAAATAAAAGAGGGAAACATGATTCAAAGCCACCGTTTCAATTGCCCTACTCACAAAGTGAAAATAGGTTGAAGATTGTGTAGACCGGTCGCCTCTCAAACAAAAGAGCGTGAGCAAGATCAAATGCAAATCTTGACACCCTAAATAGCAGGGGAAATATCGCATTTGAAGCCACCGTTTTTTGGGTTGCCTCACCCAAGAGTGAAATAGGCTGAAGATTGTAGATCTTGGTCGCCCTTAAACAAAGAGCTGGGAAGATCAAACGCGAAATCTTGGCTCTCTAATAGTAGGGAACACTTAATGTAATTTTTAACGGCCCCATTACAAGGTTCCGTAATTCAAAAGAGTGAATGTATTAAGATTGCGGTGATCTTGTCTCCTAAATAAAAGAGTGGGGCAAGATCAAGGCAAACCCAGTCTCTCTAAACAAGTATAGGGAAACATGATTTTGGCTCAACATTCCCATGGGTCCTGACTCGCCAGAGGAAGCAGGCTTTTCTGAAGATTGTAGATCTTGTCGCCTCTTAAATAGTAGTGGGTAAAGATCGAAGGCAAATCTTGTTCTCTAAACAATAGTGGAAACATGATTCAAGCCACTTTATCCTATCAGCTTCTTGACCAAATAAGTGGAATAGGTTGGAGATTGCAGATCTTGTCGCCTAAACAAGAGCTGGACGAGATCGAAGGCAAATATTGTCTCTCTTAAAACAAAAGAGGGAAACATGATCTAAGCCACCGGGCCCCAGGCTGCCATGACCAAGAGGTGGAATAAAAGCTTGATGATTGTAGATCTTGTCGTTTCTAAACAAAGAGTGGGACGCAGATCGAAGGTAAATCTTGGTTCTCTAAATAGTGCAGTGGAAACATGATTCAAGCACTGGCTTTATTATCCCTCAACAAGAAAGGGAATAGGTTGAAGATTGGTGATCTTTGTCAATTTAAACCGTAGTAGATGCAGATCGAAGGCAAATCTCCACTCTCTAAATAGTAGGGGAACATGATTCAAGCCACCGCCCATTGCCCTAAATCCAAGCAAAGGGGGAAGAGGTCGAGGATTGCAGATCTTGTCGCCTCAAACAAACATCGGGACGAGATCGAAGGAAAATCTTGTCTCTCTAAACAATAGGAAAACATGATTCAAGCCAACATCCTGGCTGCTGCCTGATCACAGCGGAATAGGCTGAAGATTGTATTCTTGTCTCTCAAACATGAGCGGGCAAGGTCAAAGTGCAAATGTTGTCTCTCTGGGGCCAGTAGGGGAAATGTGGGATTCAAGCCCTCGCCCCATTGCCCTAATCAAGAGTGTTGGAATAGGCTCAAGATTGTAAATCTTGTCGCCTCTCAATGGGCCATGGGCGTGATCGATCGCAGAAATATTGGCTCCTAAACAAAAGAGTGGAAATACGATTTAAGCTAACCGGCTCCAATTGCCCCCACCTGTAAAATGTTCGAGGATTGTAGATCTTGCTGCCCTAAACAAGATTATTGGATTTGTAGATCAAAGGCAAATCTTGTCTCTCTAAACAATAGAAAACATGGATTCAAGCTAACATCCTATTGCCCTGATCGTAAGGGGAATAGGTTGAAGATTGTAGATCTTGTCTCCCTAAAACAGAGATGGGCAAGGTCAAGGCAAATCTTGGTCTCTCGAAACAAGAGGGGAAACATGATTCAAGCCCCCATCTTATTACCTCGACTGAAGAAAGGGAATAGGTTGAAGATTGTAGATCTTGTCGCCTCTAAACAAGCTAGGGCAAGATCGATCGCAGCCGTTGGCTCCCTAAACAAAGAGAGGGACAGATGCAGCCACTCTGCCCTATCGGGTCGACCAGCAGCTGGAAATAGGTTGAAGATTGTAGATCTTACGTCGCCTAAACAAAAGAGGAGGCAAGCATCGGGCGGAAATCTGTCTCTCAAAACAAGAGGGGAAACATGATTGAAGCTAACATCCTATTGCAGACCAATTGTACAGGGAATAGGTCAAGATTGTAGATCTTGTCGCCTCAAATGCAGAGGGGCAAAGGTCGAAGGCAAAATCTTGTCTATCTAAATAGTAGGGAAACATGATCTGCAGCCACCATCCTATTGCCCTGATCAAAGCAGCGTGGGAATAGGCTTGAGGATTGGTAGATCTTGCTCGCCTCAAAACAAGAGATGCAAGCAAAGGTCCTAAGGCAAATCTTGTCTCTCTAAAATGAGGGAAACATGATTTAAGCCAAAATCCTATTGCCCCACTAAAGGGTATGAACAGGTTGAAGATTGTAGATCTTTGTCACCCTAAAATGAAGAGAATGGGCAAGGCTCGGGCGTGCAAATCTTTGTCTCTCTAAAATAGCAGGGAAACATGATTCAGCTTCTCACCGCCCTATTGCCCCGACCAAAGAAGTGGGAATAGGTTGAAGATTGTCAGATTCTGTCGCCTCAAACAGAAGAGGGCAAGATCGTATGCACCTGTCTTCAAACAAGAGGGAAAAATGACGGCCAACATCTCATTACCCAACCAAATAAAGGGAATAGGTTGAAGATTGTTGATCTTATCGCCCTAAAATGTAGTAGGGCAAGGTCATGCAAATCTGCCTTCTAAACAATAGGTGGGAAACATGATTCAAAGCACGTTTGTATTGCCCTCGATCAAAGAAAGGAAATATGTTGAAGATTGTAGATCTGGTCGCCAATGATGGGCAAGATCGAACGCAAAATCTTGGCTCCTGAAATATAGGGAACACGCCACCGTTGATCATCACTCAAAGAGTGAAACAGAGCAATACGGTAAACTGAAACGAAGGCTACCG
>JAOWAD010000104.1:0-57834 GCA_025698515.1 Gossypium sturtianum
ATAATATGCATATGAAAATGCAATTCCCAAACCAAACCTAGTTTTCTATCCGCTACACACCACCCGTACCAATCCAACACACTGTAGGTGATCTTTAGTCAACCCACCCCGCCTAACACACCAAGCGTAGGCATTAAGCCATTTATATCAAATTTGTGGACAAGCCACCAGATTAACAGAATTTACATGGCATTGCCATTTTTCAAATTTGTGTGAGCCACCAGATTTATGTAGCAGAGTTGCGAACTTCTCTTCATCATTATCCCATCCCATGCAAATCATGTATATAATGCATAACAAATCACAATATAATAATGATAATTTATTCGGATATTTATTACAAAATTATAGCCCATTATAGCAATTAATCAAAAGGCCCATTAAGCAAAATATCGATTTGGCCCATTTAGCAAAATATCATCGATTGGCCCATATAGCAAAATATCAGATCGGCCCATTTATCAAAAAATCCAGATTGGCCCATTTATCAAAATATCGATTGGCCCATATAGCAAAATACCGAGATCGCCCATCTAGCAAAATATCAGATCGGCCCATTAAACAATTTCGTAATTCGGCCCTTTAGGGCATTTTCATAATTTCGATAATTTACCCACTAAGGATAATTCAGTAATTTCGCAACCTAAGGGTATTTTGGAAATTTCATAACCTAGACTTAACTACTAATGTGGAGCATAAAAATCGAAAATGTCCATCTGCGTCGTACTATCTAAATTGACTATAACTTGAGTTAGGAATCTCGAAATCTAACTCCGTAAATTTTCCTTGAGACTAGACTCATATATCTTCTTACTATAATTTTTCCAGAATTTTGACTTAGCCATTTAGTACAGTTTATTCCTTAAAGATTCCCTTGTTTCATCGACCAATGATTTTTATCTCTCTTACCCAAAAATTCAAATATCTCACTGTACAGTTTTCATATGTTGCTCCCACTTGTTTCTATTGAAAATAGACTCACTAAGGAATCTGTACATATAAACTATAACTCATAATTCACTTTGTACAATTTTATAAGATTTTTCCAAGATAGATCGGGGAACCACGAAGTCATTCGTAACCAGTCTCACTAAAATTAAGATATCTCAAAATATAAAATTCCTTTTCCTTCTCCGTTTCTTCCATATCAAGCTTTAATCTGATATCTTATTCACTTTGTAATTCTTTTCTCCTATTTTTCGTGATTTTTCAAATACACCTCACTGCTTTTCGATTGAAACTGTTTTTATTACAACATACACGATTACCACTACAATCATGCGCACGCCGAGTGATCACGGATGCAGTTTTTGGTTTTCTTCAGTATTCCAACCGATTCATAGAATATTTCATACAAACTTTCAGAGAAGTGTAAGATTACACACCAGTTCGTATATGTATACGGAAGATACGAGATTACACA
Organism: Gossypium sturtianum; assembly: GCA_025698515.1. Classification (NCBI taxonomy): domain Eukaryota; kingdom Viridiplantae; phylum Streptophyta; class Magnoliopsida; order Malvales; family Malvaceae; genus Gossypium; species Gossypium sturtianum. The sequence goes on from JAOWAD010000104.1 coordinate 1,424, forward strand.
CTGATTTTGATTTCCTAAAGAACCACTAAATCGATGACCTAGAACAATACCAACCAAAAATTAGCCTCGGATTTCCAAAGATTTCGTATCACTTACACTTGAATCACTTACCACTATGTCTGAAGGTAGAATATATCGAGTGATTTTGTCCTAAAACATAATCGATTAGTCACAACCACTATTATCCTTTAAACGAATAAAGAAACGATTTCAAATAATCCATGAAGAACTCCTTACCTTATCGATATTGGATCCAATTTCCACCGCTTGACTTAGGGCTAGAATGATACACGGCCACCCACTTAGAACACTATGAAAAAGAGGGTGATTACAATATGAAGGAATGTAAGATAACACCATTTCAGTTAAGATCAAGATTTACAACCGAATAGTGATAAATACCTATTCGGCTAGAAAGAAAAGAATATGAACATAGAAAAGAATTCACTTACTGATTCAATCAAGAAAAGAGTGTCAACCCACTTGAGAAAATGATAAAGAAGAGATGAATGAACAAATTTTGGTCTCAATGGTTTGGGTACATTCGCAACAAGAAGAAAAAAAAGAAGAGAATATGTTCACTAATGGCTTGTAATTTCAGACAAGGCAAAAGAAGAGATTTGGAGAAAACACAAATTGTGCAAGAGTAGATTTTGGCCTAACAAACACCAAAATTCTATCAAAAGGCAAAGGAGAAATTCGGCTAAGAGAATAGTAATTTGAGAAAATGGCACACTTGATGCTAAATGAATTTGACCAAAACAAGCACTAAAGCTTTACCAAAACACCAACAAAAATTCTGGCTACCCCCTTACACATAAAACCGCTCACATACATGGCCATAATGGTCAAAAGTTGGCCATCCAAATTTTCCATAACACTCTCCTCTTTTTGTGCCAACATGTTCCCTATACTTGCCTTTTTCTTTTGATTCCTTTCCTTACCTTCATCCTTTCCTTGTTTCCTTAGCCATCATACCATAATTAAAAGTCTCACTTACCATATTTAAGCCTTTGCCGACATTTCTACCATATAGCACAAAAATTTAATCCAAAATATTTGCACTAGGTGGGATTCGAACCTTAGACCATTAGTACACTCCACACGCCACTTGCCACTTTACCAATTAACTCCTTGTGCTAGTAAAATGCATACTTATTTCCTTAAGTCTCGATGCTACTTGCCTACTCTCCTTAAATGCTTAAACACAAATTTTTTCCTATAGCCCATCTTGAACCCGTAACTTCCTAGAAACCTCGTGAACCTTCCAAATTCACTTAACTAATAAGTCCCACTTGAAATAATGCCGTTTCTCTTGTTCTCAAAATTTTAAAACGCTTCTACGCTCAAGGCCCAATGGGCCCAATCCTACTAGGCCCAATTTTGGGATGTTACATGTATTGCGTGAACAAGGTAAGAATGACCTTTGTCTTTCCGAGCATCAAGGTAAGCCTTCTAAAACTGTTGATGCATTGTTGCTCTCTTTGAACGGTGAAAAGCTTTGCGTTATTGATTTTGTTGTTGTAAAACATTCAGATCATGATATGCTTAAAAGTCCTATTTTGCCTACTTGTGATCTATCTCACAAAAAGATTGATGAAAGGATTCATATGTTTGATGATTTTGTAATTCGTGTGAAAGAGTCCGCATTGCTGCATGTGTAATCCACTTGAAGACTTTGAAATGTCTCTATTCTCTTTGGATGATGATAGCAAATTTGTTAATGAATTTTATTTTATAGATCATTTAGATCATGAATTGTTTGAATGTCCTAATCTGTTTATTGATGATCTATCTATCTTGTTCATTGACAAAAAGAATCTTTGTACGATAAATTTTATAATCCATGTGAGAGTGATTTCATAAATTGTTTAAAGCAAGATTTGGATGTTCAATCTCGAGTGCCATATGCATTTTCTCCATTACTTGCTTGTGACGATTTTATCTATCATCCGATGTGTTACTCACATGTTGATTTTGACTTGTGGAATCCATTTGAATCGAATGCATGCCATGAAGCTTATTCCATTCACTCCAAATGTTTGATAAGGCTTTGCTCATTTTGTACAATAGTGTGATCATGCCTGTCCACATGAGATTTATTTGTTCTGTCTTGATTACATTTGGGTTGCAAGTACTTTTGAGACAATTCTTGCTAACTCATGATTATATCTTTCGTGTGTTACGACTATCATCCGTCCCATTTGATCGAGGAAAGTCGAGCAAGGAGAATTTTGTTCGAGTAAGCCAACAGTCGATTCGAGGACAAATTGTCTTGAAAGAGGAGGGATGATACGGCACGCCTGGGCACCAACATTTTACAAATTGAACGAGCTCAAACTCAAGTCCCAAGTGCCATGAAGTTGATATGCACTTTGGTGCATTTCCAAATTGAGCCTGGATTAATTCATTTGAGCTCAATTTTGATCTCACTGAAGCTCACCCACTCTTTGAGCTGATTCTTTAATTTTAATGCATTAAATAAATTTGGACATAATAAATATTTGTTTTAATTATTTTGTTGCATTTAAATAAGCTTAAATAAGTCTTAATTAGTGCATAATTAATAGTTAACATTAATATGTCTAGATTAGGACCAATTTAATAGTTATGGTCACTACTTCATTTATTTGGCCGAAATGTGCATTTAATGTGTCCTAAAATTCCAGCCAAAATTAATATAAGTAATAACCATCCTTTATTTAATTTGTCCAGCCAAAAAAAAACATGTTTTAAAACTTGTTTTAATTGCTGGACACTAATGGCCGAATTTAATGATGTGCAGTGTTTTTGGGACGTTATTAATGCATGGACGCAAAGCATGCATGGGACTTCAATGAGCTGATGTTTATGCTTCCAACGTGGTTTTTTATGTCTCCCAAATTTACATTAAAACAAGTCAAAACCAGCAAAGATGCGTGAACATTATTTATGGAAGTGTTGGAACATGCTTTGACGGAATTAAGGCTATTAAAGAAGCTCAATAAATCAGCAGCATGCATGGCTTGGATGGCACATTCAATGGCTGATTGTTCAACTTTCCTAGGCTACTTTTCAGAAAAGACAAAGGCTTAAATGAGCTTGTTGGCCTCGTGAAAGTAAAGGGCACCATTTAATGTGTTGATTCCTCTCTTCTAGACGTGATTAATGTGCTGGTTGCTTTCTCCTAGGTGTGGTAGGTGTGCTTCAGCATTCAATGAGTGCTTCGTGGAAAGTAAATGTAACATCCTGAAATTGGGCTTAATAGGATTGGGCCGATTGGGCCTTGGGCTTTAGGAAAAATTTGAGTATCATATTGTTGCTTGTGTTAATCTGTATGAATTTTTGTGTGTTAGCATAGTCTTGTGAAGGCTTTATTCTATTTAGGAAGATAGAATAATTTTTAGTATGGTTTATTTAATGAAGTGGATTAAGTGAACTTAGTACTTAAGTTAAGTTAAGTGTTAAATTAAACACAAGAGGAGTTAGTGGCAAGATGGTTAGGATGCTTGAAGGGTTGCTTGAGGTTAGAAGTTCGAGTAGCATGATTAACTTTTTGGGAGACATTATTTTCATCCTAGTATTTATGGACGGTCAACCTTTATTTATGATAGGTTGAACTCTCAACTTTGGAAAGTTGAATATTGGTTTAAGGAAAGCATGAAATTGGGGATAAGAATCTTAAGAATTAAGGAAGGATGGGGGACAAAAGGCTTGAATGTTGGAGAGTGTTTTGGAAACTCTATTATGGCCTTTAGTTCATGTATGTGGACGACATTTTGGTCTAGGGAGGGCTTGACCGATTTTTGATGGAGGCTTTGGTAGGTTAGTAGCTAGTTGGCCATTTTCCTAAGCATTTGAACACCAATTTATTTTCTCTCCACAAACTCCCTATAGCCGAATGTGTCTTGGACATAAGGTGAGTTTTTGGTATTAGTTTTGGCCTTCGATATTTGTTCGTGTCATAACCGAAAATCCTTTTAGTTTTTGCAAATTTCTCCTAGTGCATCAAAGTGTAACAAAACCGAAATCATCATAGTGCTTGGCCGAATCTCTTTGTTTACAACTTCTTTTCTATTCTTGTCATACTTGTTCAAAACCCACTTTTCTTTTATTTTCTCCGGGCCAAAACTTCCTTCTCCCCATTTCTCTTTTTCTTTCTTCCACTTTTGCTCAAAACCTAAAAACATCTCTCTCTCATTTCAATTTCTTTCTTTCTCTTCCTTTTTCCTTTCTCTTTCTCCACTCTAGCTGAATCCTTTTTGTTGTTACAAATCAACCATATTGTCGAAACTTCCCATACTCTTTTTTGTATTGTCTTAGCCGAATATCAATAAGGGTAGATCTTCATTTGGTTTTCTTCAATCGATTTGGAAGATAGGTAAGTGTACATGGTCGTATTTCCTTTCTCTTTTCTATGTCATTTTCTTGAGGGCAAAGGCCACTTTCTAATGCTTTTTGGTGTAGAGGCCGAAACTAATATAGTTCCATTTAGGGATTTTGCAGACTTTTAGGTGCAAACGTGTGATCTCGGGTTTTAGCCGATTGTGCAAAAAGGTGCGTAGTTATCGTGACCTCTTGATTGTGTGTATGTGTTATATTTATATATATGTGATATGATGTTAATGGTAGCCGAATTAAGGGCTAAGTTTGTGAATACCCGTGGTGGGTGATCGAATACTGTGTCGTTGAATTACGATATTAAATGATCATTGATGAATATATGAAATGTGATGGCATGTGATGCATTATTGTCCAAGTGATATGTTGCCATGATACACATATATATATGCATGGGACTTGGGATGTGACTATCGAAGGAAAGGGTGTACATTATGTACGTGGTCTGATGTTAGCCTTGTGCTACATTGGCGCTTAATGGTGGCTATGTGCTTCATCAAGGGAGGTGTTGGCTAGGTGCCCATCTCAACGGATGATAGCTGTGTGCATCACCGTAGATTGAGGATGACCTCGAGTCACCTTGTGGATACAGATATGTGGATCATTATGTGATCGGTGGCTTAGCCACGGTCTTGGGCAGCAAGTTTGCCAAGGTAAGATATGAGGATCATTATTTGATCGGTGGATTAGCCACGGCCTTGGGCAGGGGGTCTGCTAAGGTAGGTGTAACGGATGGACACTAGGTTGGGTTGGGCTTCATAATTGCATAATTTTGTATGTGGACTATGTGGATATGGGCCAAGCCCATATGTGGGAACATGTGTAATAACTATGCACTGAGTCTGTGTGACTCACCCAATTTTTCTCAAACCTTACAGGTGATGCATAAAGCTTGGACCGAGTTGGAGTGGATACGAGGTGGCCCATGCAGAAGTTATTTTCCTTATTTTATATATATTATACATATTTTCAGAATTTGCGAATATTTGGTTATTGTAATAAGGGCCACTTAAAAGGTTTTGAAGTTTATTATTATGTTTTAAAGTGGATTGACAATTTTATTATTTGGATATGTTATATTTTTAGCAACTCATATCTTAAAGATATATGTTAAAATTACAAATCGAAGAATTTGTAACAACTTGATTTTATTTGGATTTATAAATATACAATGTTTTATTAAAGACAACAATTTTTTTATGTTTTCACTCTAAGTCAAAATATTTTTCAAACGTTTTCCGCAGTGGCATTCTAAATTCGGTCGTGGCGTATGGGCCGGGTTTGGGGTGTTACAATAAAAGACAAGGCCTTAAAGGAGATGAATTTAATTTGCTGCTGGTATGTCTCTCCATACGTGGGAAGCAATTAAAAGATGGTATGGGAGTTTGGGAGGGCCATTCACGTCCCCAATGCAGCCTAGATCAAAGGCATGACCATTCAGATTTCAAGGCTAACCATGCACATCCTCAAAGGCCGAATTTAAGAGCATTTCAGCCCCTCTTTCTTCCTATTAATTTCGGCTGCACATAGCCTTCTAGAAGATGAATGTTTGAGCTCCAAAGGCTGAACGTGGACAGCAAGATGAGGGGACCTTTTCTAGATTAATCAAGTTAATTTATGACCGAAAATTAAACTTAGTTATTAAGGAACTATGGCCATTCGGCTAGCTCTTGAAAAAAAACCTATAAATACTTTGCACATTTCATTTGTAATCAGTTTTTGATCATTTTTTTATGAAATTACATGAACTTTGTTCATCGAGTGAGTTATCTCCTCTTCACTTTCATACAAGTTTCATAGACTTATCGGGATGTGCTTGTATGCGTCTATCAGTTGTCTTTCCATTAATCTATACCTTTGGTTCTTACTTCTCTAAGTAACGGGTCTTTGGTCCATCTTCGATATCCATATTTTCGCCTTAAGCAAATATAGAAACCGGGGTGACATTTGCTAATGTTAAATCATTTCTTTGTTTAAGTTCCTTATTCCATTTCCACCAAAACATCACTTATCCCTTTATCCCTCTTTCTTCCTTATAAAACCGAACCTATCATTCCATATTTCCAAATCATTTCCACCGTCCCTCATTCACCCATATTTAACTTAAATTCCTTTCTATAAGTAAACTTAATCATCGCTTCCACAATCTTAACCGTATTTACTCTCATTTGTCCCAAAGGCTTTAAAATTCATCCTCGTAGACAATTAGGCATTTCGCAAATGTTTTGACTCATCCCGAGGCAGACTGTATCATAAAGCTTGCATGTTCAAATCAGGGACATTGCAAACAGTTCGTCGTGCGGGACGATCTTCCATGTTAGGATTGGATTCCTGAGACATTGAGTTAAGTAAAGAACCTTAAACAAAACCTCACAATCACTCAGAAAGAAAGAGAAATTTCACTCACGCTCGTGTTTTCGCTCAAGATTAGGCTTTTACCTCCACTCTATTGCGCTCACAATTCTCGTGCCTTTTACCTCTCTTTTACCTTTTGATGCGGGCACGCCCGGGGCACCAATGATTTTCAAACTTATAGAGCTCGAGCCCGAAGTTCCAAGTGCCGTGGAGCTTGTGAGTAACTTGGTGCACTTCCAAATTGATCCGGATTAGCTCATTTGAGCTCAATTTGAGCTCACTCAAGCTCACTTTAGCTCATTGAGCTGATTACATAAATTTAATTCTTTAAAATAAATTAAATATTTATTTTTATTTATTTTTCTACAGCTCATTAATGTGTCTAAATATTTTATTTAGTGTCAAATTTAATTTTTCTAAGTCTAATTTAATTTGTGTCATTTTATTACAGCCTTTTAAGTGTGTTTTAATTTAAGAATTAAAGTGCAGAATTTTTCTAGTCATTTAAATTTCGAGAATTTTCAATGTAGCATATTGGTGTCTTTAAGTTGTCCAAACGTCCCTTAAGTGTCCATAGCATGTGTTTAATGTTATTCATCTGATTTGGTTTGATTTAATGTGGATTCATGGTCTTTGTAGGTTCAGCCGAACCTATGGAGTGAATTAAAGAAGATACATGCACCTAGATGCATTGTACCTAGCCGAATGTATCCAAGAACCATGGAGGTGCATGGACGGCTGGAAGCATGTATGTTGCTGCTCATTTTTGGCCCCTCAAGACACCTTTTTCAGCCAAGAGTCACTAGCCCTTCAAGCTCCCAAGGTACAGCCGAATGTACCAATGCATTAAAGAAAGGTTCATGCACATTAAGTGCATTGTATGTGGCCGAATGCTTCCATGTGCATTGGTAGATGCATGTTTGGTTGGACAAGGCTTAAATGCTGCTCATTATCCATCAAAAGACATAAATTAAAGAGCATAATTAAAGTATGGGACGTACCTGGCTGCTGCATGCATTTTCAAGTGACCCAAAACTCATCTCCTCTTCTAGAAACATGGCTAATGAAGTTCCTAAGGGTGTACATGGACTTGGACGAATTTCTTCTTCATGAAGCATGGCTATTGACATTCCAAGAAGCTGAATTTGGACTTGTCCATTGACATCCTTCAAGCATTCATCTACCAAGTTAATTGCTCCATCTAGAAGCTGTCCACTTGACTCCCATTCAACCGAAATCGCCCATAACCACTTAATGAGTTTATTCCAGATTTTTAGCTCAATTAAGCCTTCTAGAAGTGGCCTTTGACGTCCTCAATGCATGGGAAACTATAAGGAAACCTTCTCCAAAATTCTGAAAATTTCTAAGTGTTTCTAGATTAATTTAGCTTAGTTATTAAGTTATTTGAATGACTATTCTGGCTAGCCCTATGATAGCCTATAAATAGTTGTTAATTTCATTTGTAAAAGATAGACTTTTGATCATTAATCTTATTATATGAACTTTGTTCATCTGAGTGAGTTATCTCCTATTCGTTTTCGTACGAGTTTCGATCTCGACTTATCAAGCGTTGCTTGTGGCGTCAGTCGTTCTCATCCATTAACTTGTACCATAGGTTATCTTTATAGATAACGGGTCTTGGTCCATATTCGATTTCCATTTCCCACCTTGAGCAAATATAGAAACCGGGGTGACATTTGCTAATGTTAAATCGTTTCTTTGTTTAAGATCATCTATCCATTTCCACCAAACTATCACTTAATTTTTATTCATCATCCTTCTTTCCTAGCCATAGCTAAACCTATCCTTAACCATTTCCCAAAATGACTCCAACACTTAACCACCTCCATTTATAACCTAATCTATTATCATCCCTTTCTGATAGCTTCCGTAACTTTAATCCTTTTTCATACATATTTTGCTAATATTTCTCGAAGGCTTGATTTACTCCTCGTGAGACGATTAGGCACTCGTGATACATTTTGACTCTTCCCAAGGTGGATCAGATCATCCTGTATCGAGCTACCAAATGAGAATTTTTGATGACGACGTGAAGCCGAAATAGGTTCGTGAAGAAATAAAAAAATAAAAAAAAGTTCAAAGTTGTAATTTTCGTTTCTTGTGTTACATTATATTGTATTTGATGTAAACAAAAAAAAGAGATAAAAAAAAGAAATACGAAAAAAAAGTGTGAGAAGTTTGAAAGTTTTTTGCTTTGATTTTCATCTCTTCTGATTCCGATCTCATGACCCTCATTCCTACCCTCATCCTTCTACCCGATCATACTAAAATTTTTTTTCTTTGCTCAGCCTCCCCTAGTTGCCCTTTCCCTTTATTTTAGCTTACCCGATACCCAACTTTATCCTTTGTTACCAATTTTGAAGCCGACCCTTAAGCAGCAAATAAGTCTTTCAAAACGAAGTACAAATTTGTGAGAGCGAGACTGAATGGTAAAAGGCATGAAAGAATTCATCAAAGAAAAAAGCCTTAATACGAGTGAAACACGAGTGTGAGCAATTTTTCTTTGTGAGTGACTTGTGAGGTTTTTTTTGTGGTAAGGCATTTTAAATTTTGTATTTATTTTCTTTCTTTATAACGTCTTTTCTTTTCAACAATAAGCATGGCTCAAGAAGTGTTCTCCGAATCTAACTATCAATACTTGTTGAACGGAATGCGAAGCATCGTGAACACCAAGTTTGACAAGTTGCATGAGCATTTGGATCGAATCGAGGAACGAGACCGGCAAGAACGACTTTCTTCCAATCGAAGGACGGAGTCAAGATCGTCTCAAAGGCACGCATTCGAAGATCATTCAAGAAGAGATTTTGACCGAGATTTTTTTTCCTCAAGAAGTTCAAGATGGTATGAAACAAACCGTGAATGTGAGACCTTTCATGACTACCATCGAGAAGGTATGAATTTTTCTTCAAACGTTTCAACATATCCATCCGTGGAGAAGTCTTTACTTAAAAGGTGAACGTGGTTCATATATGTCAAGTACTCATCCACTAAATATCGTTCTCAAAGTAGTTCAAATCGTGATTCTTATTCGATGAGAGATTCAAGGTGAAGCAAAATGAATAACGAGTTTGAAGCCTTTACGATGATGACGACCAAGAAAGCATGAGTTATACTTCTTATGATTCAAAGAAGTCCGCCCAAAGAATTTTTCACGAGGAATTGATCAAGATATCTATAAGAACATCGCTTCGATCTTAGAAACAAATCCTAGTATTTTCGATTCTTTTGAACCATCCACTTGTTGTAATCAAAACGAAAAAGAAAATAAAGAAAAAGAAATCAAAAAAGAGTTCGAGAGAAAAGAAAATAAAAATGAGAGTGAAGAAAAAGAGATTAAAAGAGAGGAAAAAGAAATCATGAGAGAAAAAGAAAATGAAGAAAGGAACATTGAAAAAGAATGTGAGAACAAAAATAAAATAGAAAAAGAGAAAGAAGAAAAGATTGAAAGGAAAATTGAAAGTGAAAAAGAAAAAGAGTTAGAAAAAGAAACGAGAGAACAAGTTGAGCAAGAAAAAGAGAGTGACTTTTCAACTAACCCTCTTAAAGTTTGTTCTTCTTCTGTTTCTTCATCTCAGGTTCTCGATATACCGAAAGATGATGTCCATCTTCAATACCTTCCCGACAGCGACGCTTTCATTTAATTGAAAAAGGTAATAAAGGTAAGGAAGGTAAGTGTTTGGAAGTGGTTCTGTCTCCACCAAATTTTTCTAATGTTTGTGATTATATGGATAATACCGTTGTTTGCCATCCTTCAATCATTTTTGATGCTTTAAGTGATGGTAAAATGAATTTGTCTACTAATAATAAATGCGATGCAAAGTATGATGGTGGAGAGACGCATAGCCGACAAGTGCAAGACTCGAGTAAGTATGACGATGATTTCTCTCTTAATCCCAACCTGCTTGATTGTGGTTATTACGAGATTAGTTCATTGTCCAATACGAAAACTTTGAGTTTTTGTAAACTGTTTTGAAGCACGCCAAGAGCTTTGATCGCTCGATCTTGAGTATGCATCATTCATATTGGTTTAATATGTTTGAATCATTGAAACCATTGATTCATTCGACTCAAATAATCAAAATCAAGTTTTTAAACACGGAATACGCTCGATTTGTTCTGCGTGGAAAACTCAAGTATCATCTGGTATGTTTGAAGAATTTCTCTTGTTTCGATACTTGGTTTTTGAGTAAGGTGGCAAGATTTGTTCATTTTGTTTTCAATTTTTATTCGCTCTGTAAATAAATTCTGTGGTTGTACTTGAAATTTACGTTTCATTCAAAAAGGATTGAACCGAACGCAAAGCTTCGACTGCATTATCTTCCCGAAGAGAGAAGGTTTGAATTGCTCGACCAAGGTAAGACTGATCTTTGCCTTTCTAAGTATCAAGGTAAGCCTTCTGAAACTATTGACACTATTCTGCTTTCTTCTGATGGTGGCAAGTTTTGCATTGATAAAGTGGTTGCTGATAAACATTTAGATCATGTTATGATTAATTGTTCTATTATGACTGTTTGTGATCTATCTGTTTCAAAGAATGATGACAGGTTTCTTGAGTTTGATAATTTTGGTAATTTTCGTGTGAAGGAATCCATATTGCATCACAAGTGTGATCCATTTGAAAATTTTGAGATGTCTTTGTTTTCTTCGGTTGTGGATAGAACACATGATGCTGATTTTCATCATTTAGATCATGAAATGTTTGAACGATTTGTCCTGTTTAATGATGTTCTATTTGATGGCAAAAGGAAACTTGTGTTTGATAATTTTTATTCATGTGCAAGTACAAAGCAAGGATTGAATGTTCAATTTTGAGTGCCTTATGCATTTTCTCCACTACTTGCCTCGTGACGAGTATGTCTATCATTTGATGTGTTAGAGGCGCATGAAATTTTTGACTTGTGGAATTCATTTAAATCGTATGCACGCTCAAGCTAATTCCATCATGTTTCAAAAATTTGATAAGGCTTTGTTACTCTTGTATGATAATATGTTTATGCCTATTTTGCGTGCCATCTATTTATCTTGTATTGCTTATATTTGGTTTGCAAGAATGTTTGCTAACTTGTGGTTATCTTCTTCGTGTACTATGATTATCATCCGTCCCGTTTGATCGAGGAAAGTCGAGCAAGGAGAATTTTGTTCGAGTAAACCAACAAAGTTGATTCGAGGACTAATCGCCTTGAAGAGAGGAGGGATGATGTGGGCACGCTCGGGGCACCAATGATTTTCAAACTTATGGAGCTCGAGTCCAAGTTCCAAGTACCGTGGAGCTTGTGCGCAACTTGGTGCACTTCCAAATTGAGTTGGATTAGCTCATTCGAGCTCAATTTGAGCTCACTGAGCTCACTTCACTCATTGAGCTGATTACATAAATTTAATGCTTTAAAATAAATTAAATATTTATTTTTATTTATTTTTCTACAGCTCATTAATGTGTCTAAATATTTTATTTAGTGTCAAATTTAATTTGCCTAATTTTAATTTAATTTGTGTCATTTTATTACTGACCTTTTAAGTGTGTTTTAATTTAAGAATTAAAGTGTAATTTTTCTAGTCATTTAGGGGTTGCCTAATTTTCAATGTAGCATATTGGTGTCTTTAAGTTGTCCAAACATCCCTTGAAGTGTCCATAGCATGTGTTTAATGTTATTCATCTGATTTGGTTTGATTTAATGTGGATTCATGGTCTTTGTAGGTTCAACCGAACCTATGGAGTGAATTAAAGAAGATACATGCACCTAGATGCATTGTACCTAGCCGAATGTATCCAAGAACCATGGAGGTGCATGGACGGCTAGAAGCATGTATGTTGCTGCTCATTTTGGCCCTCAAGACACCTTTTCAGCCAAGAGTCACTAGCCCTTCAAGCTCCCCAAGGTACAAAATGAATGTACCAATGCATTAAAGAAAGGTTCATGCACATTAAGTGCATTGTATATGGCCGAATGCTTCCATGTGCATTGGTAGATGCATGTTTGGTTGGACAAGGCTTAAATGCTGCTCATTATCCATCAAAAGACATCAATTAAAGAGCATAATTAAAGTATAGGACGTACCTCGCTGCTGCATGAATTTTCAAGTGACCCAAAACTCATCTCCTCTTCTAGAAACATGGCTAATGAAGTTCCCAAGGGCTGTACATGGACTTGGACGAATTTCTTCTTCATGAAGCACAGCTATTGACGTTCCAAGAGACTAAATTTGGACTTGTCCATTGACCTCCTTCAAGCATTCATCTACCAAGTTAATTGCTCCATCTAGAAGCTGTCCACTTGACTCCCATTCAAATTAAATGCCCATAACCACTTAATGAGTTTATTCCAGATTTTTTAGCTCAATTAAGCCTTCTAGAAGTGGCCTTTGACGTCTTCAATGCATGGGAAACTATAAGGAAACCTTCTCCAAAATTCTGGAAATTTCTAAGTGTTTCTAGATTAATTTAGCTTAGTTATTAAGTTATTTGAATGACCATTCGGCTAGCCCTATGATAGCCTATAAATAGTTGTTAATTTCATTTGTAAAAGATAGACTTTTGATCATTAATCTTATTATATGAACTTTGTTCATCTGAGTGAGTTGTCTCCTCTTCGTTTTCGTACGAGTTTCGATCTCGACTTATCAAGCGTTGCTTGTGGCGTCAGCCGTTCTCATCCATGAACTTATACCATAGGTTCTTATCTTTATAGATAACGGGTCTTTGTCCATATCCGATTTCCATTTCCCACCTTGAGAAAATATATAAAATCGGGTGACATTTGCTAATGTTAAATTGTTTCTTTGTTTAAGATCATCTATCCATTTCCACCAAACTATCACTTAACTTTTATTCATCATCCTTCTTTCCTAGCCATAGCAAAACCTATCCTTAACCATTTCCCAAAACGACTCCAACACTTAACCACCTCCATTTATAACCTAATCTATTATCATCCCTTTTGATAGCTTCCATAACTTTAATCCTTTTTATACATATTTTGCTAATATTTCTCGAAGGCTTGATTTACTCCTCAGAGATGATTGGGCACTCGTGATACATTTCGACTCTTCCCGAGGTGGACCGTATCATCTAAATCAAACCAAATCAGATGAATAACATTAAACACATGCTATGGACACTTCAAGGGACGTTTGGACAACTTAAAGACACCAATATGCTACATTGAAAATTTGGCAGCCCCTAAATGACTAGAAAAATTCTGCACTTTAATTCTTAAATTAAAACACACTTAAAAGGCTGTAATAAAATGACACAAATTAAATTAGACTTAGGAAAATTAAATTTGACACTAAATAAAATATTTAGACACATTAATGAGCTGTAGAAAAATAAATAAAAATAAATATTTAATTTATTTTAAAGCATTAAATTTATGTAATCAGCTCAATGAGCTGAAGTGAGCTCGAGTGAGCTCAAATTGAGCTCGAATGAGCTAATCCGGCTCAATTTGGAAGTGCATAAAGATGCACATGAACTCTACGGCACTTGGAACTTCAGGCTCGAGCTCCATAAGTTTGAAAATCATTGGTGCCCCGGGCGTGCCCGCATCATCCCTCCCCTCTTCAAGACGATTCGTCCTCGAATCGACCTGTTGGTTTACTCAAACAAAATTCTCCTTGCTCGACTTTACTCGATCAAACGGGACGGATAATAATCGTAGTACCTGAAGAAGATAACCACAAGTTAGCAAACATTCTTGCAAACCAAATATAAGCAAAACAAGATAAATAGATGGCACGCAAATGGGCATAAACATATTATCATACAAAAGTAACAAAGCCTTATCAAATTTTTGAAACATGATGGAATTAGCTTCAGAACATGCATACAGTTTAAATGAATTCCACAAGTCAAAAATTTCATGCGCATAACACATCAAATGATGGACATACTCATGCTGTAAGTAGTGGAGAAAATGCATAAGGCACTCAAAATGGAACAATCAAACCTTGCTTTGAACGATGCATTAGTCACTCGCACATGAATTATCGAACACAAGAATCTTTTCATCAATCATTAAAGCAGATAAAACACTCTCAGTCAAAATAGAATTGCTAAGCATTTCATGATCTAAGTGTTTTACAGAAACGAAATCAACACCATGTGTCCTATCAACTTCCGAAGAGAGCACAAATGTATCAACAAATGCTTCATGACACTTATCGAAAACAACTATCTTTTTGTCAGGATCCAAAACAGAGAGTTTATTATCGAACAAGATAGAATAATTAAGAGCATCACGTTTTAAGGGTTTTACAAGAATAAAATCAGCAACGTGATTCTTGTCAACATCCGAAGAGAACAAAATGGATTCATAGGTGTCTAGTGTCTTACCTTCGGGAGTAGAAAGAAAAAGATCGACTTTACCTTTCTCCTTTAGTACAAACCTTCGCTCTTCAGAAACGTAGTGTAGTCGTGGCTTCGCATTTGATTCAATCCTTTTCGAATGAAACGTAGATTTCAAGTACAACCACAGAATTTGTTTACAGAGCTTAATAAAAATTGAAAACAAAATGAACAAATCTCGTCACCTTACTCAAAAACCAAGTATCGAAACAAGAGAAATTCTTCAAACATACCAGATGATACTTGAGTTTTCCACAGAACAAATCAGAATGTATTCACGGTTTAAAAACTTGATTTTGATTATTTGAGTCAAAATGAATCAATGGTTTCAATGATTCAAACATATTAAACCAATATGAATAATGCATACTCAAGATCGAGCGATCAAAGCTCTTGACGTGCTTCAAAATAGATTTATAAAACTCAAAGATTTCGTTTTAGACAACGAACAAATCTCAGAATACCCGCAATCAAACAAATGGGGATTAAAAGAAAAATCATCGTCATACTTACTCGAGTTTTGCCTTTGTTGGATATGCGTTTCTCCACCATCATACTTTGCATCGCATTGATTATTAGTAGACAAATTCATTTTACCATCACTTAAAATATCAAAATGATCGAAGGATGGCAATCAACAACATTATCCACACAATCGCAAACATTAGGGAAACTTGATGGAGACGGAATAGTTTTAAAACACGTACTTTCTTTACCTTTCTTACCTTCTGGTGTGGGCGGTTCTATCTCACTTTCAACTTTACCTTTGTCAATCAAACAAAATTGTTGCTCGTCGGGAAGGTATTGAAGTTGAAGATTTTCAAAGCTCGGTGATACTGATGCATTTCTCGGAAGAGTCAAAATGTATGCGAATGCCCAATCATCTACGAGGATGAATTTTAAGCCTTTGGGACAAATGAGAGTAAATACGATTAAGATTGCGAAAGCAATGAATAAGTTTACTTATAGAAAGGAATTTAAGTTAAATATGGGAGAATGAGGGACGGTGGAAATGATTTGGAAATATGGAATGATAGGTTCAGTTTTATAAGGAAGAAAGAGGGATAAAGGGATAAGTGATGTTTTGGTGGAAATGGAATAAGGAACTTAAACAAAGAATTGATTCAACACTAAGGAAGTGTCACCCCGGGTTCTATGATGTTTAAGGTGAAAAGATGGAATCGAGATGGACCAAGACCCGTTATTTAAAAAGATAAGAACCGTTGGTATAATGAAATGGAAGAGAGACGATTGACGCAACAAGCAAGCTTGATAAGTCGAATCAAACTCAGATTTAAAGATAGAGAGGATATAAACTCACTCGGTGAACAAATGTTCATATATGTTTTTTTAAACAAAGTCTTATAATCAAAGAGTCTTTTTACAAATAAAAATTTTCAACTATTTATAGTCCCTCAAGAAGCTAACCGAAAAGACATAAAACTTAGCTTAATTTCTAAGTAAAATTAGGTCGTTAATGTCCTAGATTAATCTAGAATTTTTGGCCCTTAGTTTGCTGTCCACATTTATCCTTTAAGCTCCAAAAGTCTCCTTCTAGAAGGCTTTGTGCAACCGAATTCAGTGTAAGGGAAAAGGAGTGGAATGGCCCTTAAAATTCAGCCTAAAGATGTGCATGGTTAACCTTGGAAAACCGAATGGTTATGCTTTGGTTCTAGGTGGCATTGGGACGTGAAAAGGCAACACAAGTCTTCATGCAATCCCTTTAATATCGCTAACATTTGAAGAAGCATGCACCCAACAAACACTTTAATTCGTGTCTATTAATTCATGGTCTTCTACACTTCACGAAGCACTCCTTGAAAAATGAAGCTCATTAACCACGCCTAGGAGAAAACAAGCAGCTCATTTATCACGTCTAGGAGAGCTAACATTCGGCCATTAATTGAGCCGTCCAACATGCATGCTGCTGGTTGTTTCTTTTAGCCCACTTTAATGTGTTGTCTTTCACGAAAAAACACCTTGAAAGCTAAAACAATCAGCCCTCTTTATTGCCGTCCAAAACCATGCATGCAACATAGACTTTAATGCGCCCAAAACATGCTCCAACATAGCAATTAATAGTGTCTCATGCATGCTGCTAGTTGTCCATCTTTAATGGACGTTTGGAAGACATCAAAAGACACATTGGGAAGCAAAACCAGCAGCTAATTAACTCCCACGCATGCTCCAACACGGCAATAAATGATGCCTCATTAAGTCGCCACCCATGCATTAAACATCCAACTCGCACATGATTAATTTCGGCATTTAATTCTCCATCAGCAAAAAACCACATTTAAACATGTTTTAAGCTAAGGAACATGAAATAAATGAAGACTTTAGGTTGTCTAAATTTAATTTGAACAATAGGACACCATTAAAGGATGTTCTATTTGGACATATTAAATGTGCAAACATCTCTTAATTATGTCCTAAATTAAACATATTAAATATTATCTATTAATTATGCACTAGTTAAGACTTATTTAAACTTATTTAAATGCAGCATGAATAATTAAAAACTAATATTTATTATGTCCAAATTTATTAAAAATATTAAATTAAAAGCAATCAGCTCAACGAGCTGGAGCGAGCTCGAACGAGCTCAAATTGAACCCAAATGGACTAATCCGGCTCAATTTGGAAATGCACAAAAGTGCAAATCAGCTTCACGGCACTTGGGGCATTTGATCCGAACTTCGTCAACTTGAAAAACAATGGTGCCCCAGGCGTGCCCGTATCATCCCTCCCCTCTTCAAGATGATTCGTCCTTGAATCGACCTGTTGATTTTCTGAACAAAACTCCTTTTGTCTCAGTTTTCCTCGATCGAATGGGACGGATGATAATCGTAACACCTGAAAGAAATAATCATGAGTTAGTAAGAGTTGTTTCAAAAGTACTTGTGATACGATCCTCCTCGGAGTGAGTTGAGTCGTATGTGAAGTTGCCCGATCGTCTACGAGAAGGTTTCATTCGACAAGTTTGAAGATGGTACTTTTGGGTAAAATGGTGCGGAAGCTATTGAAAAGGGGTTTCAAAGATAGGTCGAAGGATATAAATTTTATATAAGTTCGGTTAAAGTATGAAGATGGAGATTGGTATGGAAGGGAATTAACAATAATGGATGATAAGTAAAAGGAGGATTCGGCTATAATGAAGGGAAAGGAAGGAAAGAAAGAAAGTTTGGTAGATGATGGATATGGAATAAAACAACTCAAAAACAAGTAAGAACCAATACTAAAAAGTATTGACCCGAATACTTATAGACTTTCAAGGTGGAAGATGGGAGTAGTGAAACCTCGACCCACTACTTAGAAAAGTAGGAGCCTTGGTATGAAGGTGAACGCCACACTATATAATAGTGATAAGTTCGGATAGAAGAAAACGGGTTGACGCCACTAGAGACTAGATAAGCCAATGAGTCTTCAACGAAATATGAGAGAAAATAATCTCACAAATTTCATATAAGTTCAATAATGTTTTCAAACTAAGCAAAAAGATCAAAAGCTCCTTTACAAAGTGATACAGTCCGCCTCGAAGAGAGTCAAAAAGTATACGAGTTGCCCAATCGTCTATGAGGAGTAAATCAAGCCTTCGGGAATTAATAGTAAAATATGGATGTAAATAGATTAAAGTTGCGGAAGCTATCAAAGGAATGATAATTGAGAAAGTTATGGGAATGGATTTGTAATGAAAATGGCTAGTTGATAAATGGGTAGGTTCAGTTTAGGATGGAAGTGAAGAAGATGGTAAAATAGGATAGTTGGTGGAAATGGAAAATGAACTTGAACGAAGAAATGATTCAACATAAGTTAGTGTCACCCCAATTTCTATATGGTTCAAGGTGGAAATATGGAAACTGAGTATGGACCAAGACCCATTATCTAAAAAAGATAAGAACCTATGGTATAAGTTGATGGATGAGATCGGTTGACGCCACAAGCAAAGCTTGATAAGTCAAAGACGAAACTCGTACGAAAATGAAGAGATAAACTCACTCAATGAACAAAAGTCCATATAATTTGATTAAAGTTCTAAAAGTTGTTACCTTTACAAATGAAAATAACAAATATTTATAGCCAACTGAAGGAGTTAGCCAAATGGTCATATCTTAAAGGCTAAGTAAAAATTAAACTAAAATAAGCTAGAAAAATCTGGAATAAAGTCTCTTAGTGTCTTGGCAAATTTCGGCTGAATGTGGCCTTGATGTGCTTGCAAATTCGTTTGGATGTATATGGCATCAATGGCACTCCAATGGATGGGTTTCTAGAAGATTAATTGTCCCAAAAATTCGTCCAAGTCCATGTGCAGCCTTTGGGAATGTTAATGGGCAGCTTTCTAGAAGGGAAAATGAATTTTAAGTCACTTGAAGATGCATGCAGCAGCTAGGTACGTCCCATGCAATAATTGAGCTATTAATTTGGTCTCTTTTGGCTGAAAAGTGTCCAGAAATAAGGGAGAACGTGAGTAGCCCTCTTGGATAGCAAGTACACTCATGGTGGAAAAGCTAGGCTTGACAACGACAAAGCATCCGACTCCGTATAAGCTTCAGTGGCTTAACGATGGCGGAGAACTTAAAGTTACAAAGCAAGTCTTAGTATTCTTCAGCATCAAGAAATACTCCGATGAAGTGCTATGTGACGTAGTGCTGATGCACGCGGGCCACTTACTTTTGGGACGTCCATGGCAATACGACCGTCGAGTGATGCACGATGGCTACACTAATCGGTATTCCTTCAAGCATCTTGGAAGGAATGTGACGCTTGCCCCCTTAACGCCTAAGCAAGTGTTTGATGATCAGTAAAAACTTAGGATTTCCATTGATCAAGCTCGAGAAAAAGAAAAGAATACAAAAGAGAAAATTAAGAAAAATGAGCGAGAGAAAAACAAGAGTGCAAAAACAAGCGAGAGAAAACAGAAGAAAGAAAAAGATGAAGATGAAAAAGAGAGTGGAAAAATGAGCGTTTTTGAAAGAGCGAGTGACATTAGGAAAGCTTTGTGTTTGAGACATCCGATGTATTTGCTTCTGTACAAGGAAGCATTTTTGAACACTAACGATTTACCCGAGAATCTTCCTTCTTCTGTGTTGTCTCTGATTCAGGAATTCGAAGACATCTTTTCGGAAGAGATACCCAGTGGTTTGCCGCCCATTCGAGGCATAGAACACCAAACCGACTTGGTACCCGGAGCTGTTCTACCCAATCAACCTGCGTACTGAAGCAATCCCGAGGAAACAAAAGAGCTCCAAAAGCAAATCATCGAATTTCTAGAAAAGGGATATATTCGAGAGAGCTTGAGTCCTTGCGCAGTACCGGTGTTACTAGTACCAAAGAAAGACGGTTCGTGATACGATCTGCCTCGGGGTGAGTCGAGTCGTATAAGAGTTTGCCCGATCATCAACGAGGAGGAAATGAAGTCTTCGGGAAAAATAGTCAGAATGTGAGGTTGACTTTGAGGAAGCTTGAATAAGTGCATTTTTTGGCAATAGTTTTAAGTTAGGAATGGAGGTGAAAATTGATGAAATGGATTTGGTTTAGGTCAGTTCGATTAAGGAAGAATGGAAGTAATGAAAATGGTGTTTGAATGGTTCGATTTAACAAATGATAACAAAGGGATAGTTGAGTGATGATTTGGTGGAAATGAATAGTAGATCTTAAACAAGAAACGATTCAACGCAAATATGTGTCACCCCATTTTCTATAACGTTTAAGGTGGAAATATGGAAGTCAAATATGGACCAAGACCGTTATCTATAAAGATAAGAACATATGGTATAAGTTGATGGATGAGAACGATTGACGCCACAAGCAAGAAAACTTGATAAGTTGAAATCGAAACTCGTACGAAAGAAAGAGGAGAATAATCTCACTCAATGAACAAAAGTTCATAAAATATATTCCAAGTTCCAAAAATCCCCCTTTTACAAACTAATAACAAGGTTATATAGTGTTTACATGTGGTTAGCTGAAGAGACAAATGAATTCAACTTTAATATGCATTTAAATGGCTGAAATAAAATCTAATCAATAAATAAAAACTCTTGAGTTCCTCCAAGACAAATAACAGCAACTTTAAGACTCCAAATGAGCTGATTTAATGAATTTGAATGCTTTAAAAATGTCCCTTGAGTTGTCCTTGGCTAGCCGAAAAGTCTCCAACAACTAATGGGTTTTAAAAGGCTTAAATGTCCATCTTGAATGCTTTTAAAAATGTCCCTTGAGTTGTTCTTGGCTAGCTGAAAAGTCTCCAGCAACTAAATAAAATTTTGTAACTCATGTGTGACCTTTAAGCTTCAAACGGTTATTAGAAGAAGAAGAGGTTGCTGCCAAAATTAATTGATGTATAATGCTTCCTTCAATTATCATAACAGCTCCTTTAAATGTTGAATAATGCTTTCTTTATGTGTGTAACCAATTCTCACTTGAAAAGTCACATTAAACTCTTTGTAACATCCCATGAGTGTAACGGTTTCCAGCTGAAAGGTTTCCTACATTCAAACACATTAAACAGACATATTAACCACATTTAATCATTTATTAAACACTAATTTAACTTAAACACATTAAACACTTATTAAAAGCTAATTTAACTTAACACATTAAACACTTATTAAACACTAATTTAACTCAACACATTAAACACTTTGACTTTATTAAATGAACTAAAAGTTAAGACTTCAATTAATGCAGCAATTAGTTAATTTATGGAAGCAAAATTAAACTAACTTAAACACTTTATTAAATAAACTAAAAGTTAAGACTTCAATTAATGCAGCAACTAGTTAATTTATGGGCGTAATTAAACTAAATTAAACTCATACTTCATTAAAACATCCTAGTAACTAGATTAATTAATAAGCCTCTTATTAAACACAACTTATTTATTTAAACTAGACACCTTTATTTAAAGCTAATATTTAGTTTAAAAGTTTGTATTCAGCAAAAAATTAAAAAATGCATGAATTAAATCAAGCTAAACACAAACTGAATGAACTGAATGTAAACTTAAACCAAGCTCAATGAGCTGAGATGAACTCATGTGAGCTAAACCACCTAGGAAGGAAGTTTAATTGAGCTGAAAATGAGCTAGAATCAGCTTCATTTTGCACTTTGGCCCCTCGAGCTTAGGTCACTCTCGATGGCGTTGGATGGAGTCGAACCATGATGCGAACAGGATCGCATCATACCCCCCTCTTGAAAGGGATTCATCCTCGAATCGAGCCGATGGTTCTCTCGAACAAAATTCCTTTTGCTTGGCTTTCCTCAATCAAATGGGGCGGATTGTTTTTGAATCGCCTGAAAAAGGTATCCATGAGTTAGCAAGAAATGTTTTAAACACACTTGCAATTCAATCACCAAACGAATAAATCGCTTGTGAACAGGCATAAGCACATTATCATACAAAAGGAACATTGCCTTATCAAATGTTTGAGACATAATTAAATAGTCTTCAAGGCATGCATACGATCTAATGGGATTCCACAAATCAAAATCATCTTGCGAATAATGAATCAGAGGATAAACATAAACGTCACAAGCAGGTAGTTGAGAAAATGCATATGGCATACAACTTTGAACAACCAGACCTTGCAGAGAATGGTATATGAACTCACTCGCACATGAATTATAAAAATGATCGAACACAAAAATCCTTTTGTCAATCATCAAGACAGGTAAATCACAAACAGTCAAAATAGAACGATTAAGCATAACATGATCTAAATGTTTCACAAAGACGAATTCAGCAATGCAAAGCTTATCACCATCCAAAGAGAGAAAAATTTCATCAACAATTTCAGAAGTCTTACCTTTATGCGTAGAAGGACAAAGATCATTCTTACCTTGTTCGAGCATTACAAACCTTCTCTCCGTGGGCATGTAGTGTAGTCGAAGCTTCACATTCGAATCAACACTTTTCAAATGGAATGTGAATTTTAAGTACAACCACAAAATTTGTTTAAGGAGCGAATAAAAATCGAAAACAAAGTGGATAAAATTTGCTACCTTAGTCAAAAACCTAGTATCAAAAAGATAGAAATTATACGCACATAATTGATGTTGCTTAACTTTCCAACAAGATGAATCAAAACGGATTCCTGGTTTAAAAACTTGATTTTGATTATTTGAGTCAAGATGTACCAATGGTCTCGATAAATCAAACTTATTAAACCAATAGGAATTATGCACATTCAAGATCGAGCAATCAAAACTCTTGACATGTTTTAAAACTGATTTGCAAAAACTCAAAGATTCCGCATTAGACAATGAACAAATCTCGTAATAACCACAATCAAACAAACTAGATTAAAAGAAAATTCATCGTCATACTTTATCGAGTCTTGCATTTTTCGGATATACGTGACTCAATCGTCACAATTTGCAACACAATGATTTTCAAAAAATAAATTCGTTTTACAATCATTCAAAATATCACAAGGGATAGAGGGATGGCAAAGGACGATATCATTCACATAATCACATTCATTAGAAAAATTTGGTGGAGACTGAAACGTTTCGAAGCACTTACCTTCCTTACCTTCCGGCATAGGCGGTTCAATTTCACTTTCAACCTTACCTTTTTCAATCAAAGAAAAACGTCGCTCTTCTGGGAGGTATTGAAGTTGAAGATCTTTGTGCGACACGTCGGGAACCTGAAAAGTAGAAACAGAAGAAGAACAAGCTTCAAAGGGGTTAGTTAAATCATCTCTCTCTTTTTCTTGCTCATCTTGTTCTTTTGTTTCTTTTTCAACATCTTTTTCTATCTCAGTTTCTTTCTCAATCTCGATTTCAATTTTTCTTTCTTCACTTTCTTTTTCTCTCATGTTCTCGAATTCTTTTTCTTCACTCTCATTTTTATTTTCTTTTCTCTCGAACTCTTTTTCTTTATTTTCTTTTTCTTTTTTGTTTTCTTCTTTTTCACATTCTTTTCGATTTTGTTACAACTCGTAGAGGTTACAAAAGAGTCGAAAAGAGAAGGGTTTGACTCAAAGAAAGAAGTCATTTTCTCATAGAAATCATTTGCTATCCTTTGTGAAAGATTCTTTGTGCAGGATTTCTTTGAATCATACGTTGAATAACTTGTGATTTCCATCTATCGCCTTGAAAAGAATCGAGCTCTCGTAACTTCCTTCTCTCCGTCTTGACGGCCTCATTGAGTAGGAGTCTCGATGATAGTCACTTCTCGAATAGTCATCGAGAAGCGATTCTTGAGAAGAATACCTCGAGGATGTTTTCTTGGAAATTTTTGAACCTGGTATATCGATTAACTTGCATGTCATCTTGGAGGAGTAAGAATCATAGTCAACTACTCGTCTCGAATCGATGCCAAAAAGGACTCGCGTCGGGACTTCTTCAAGTAATATTCGGGGGTATATCTTCGTGGGGTTCTTGGGTCTGTTTTTTGACTTGAAGCGTCTCGTTCATAGAAGGCTCGTGGTTCCACACGATTCAATCTTTCGTGCAATTTGTCAAACTTTGAATTCACCATTCTTCGCATCTCTTGTGCCAAATATTGGAACTCCGATTCGGTGAACTCTTCGCGAGACATGACTTCTTTGCTGAAAGAAAAAAAATGTTAGTGCTCAAAAAATGAAATTAAATACCTTACCACAGAAGGTCTCACCAATCACTCAGAAAGAAAATTTACTCCACTCATGTTTACACTCAGAATCAGCTTTTTCTATAATGTAACACTCGTGCCTTTTACCACTCAGTCTCGTCTCTCAATTTTGTACTGCCGTTTGAAAAGACTTATTGCTACTTGAGGGTCGACTTCAAAGTTGGTAACAACGGATGGATGTCGGGAATAGGGAGGGTGAGCAAAGGAAAGTTTGGTATCGGGTAGTCTAAACAAAAGAGAAAGCAAATGGGGTAGAAGGAGAAGTACCAACGAAAAATTTAGAGATTGGGCGGTAGAAAAGCGATTTCGATGATCGGGAAACAGGATAGAAGAGATGGGATCCAAAACTTGCATAAACTTCAAGAACTTCACCTTTTTTGACTTTTTTTAATTCGTATTTTTTTAACTTGATTTTTTTTTGAATTTTTGTTTTTTTAACTCTTCAAATGCATGAAAATAAATACAATAGAAACGCAATTACAACTTGAATTTTTTTATTTTTTTGAATTTTTAATTACAAACACGAATCTATTCGGCTTCACGAACATCGTTGGAACTCCTCATTTTTAGCTCGATACCAAATGATACGATCGCCTCGGGGGTGAGTCGAGCCGTATAAGAGTTTGCTCGATCGTCACGAGGAGGAAATGAAGTCTTCGGGAAAAATAGTCCAAATTTGAGGTTGACTTTGCGGAAGCTTGAATAAGTGCATTTTTGGCAATAGTTTTAAGTTAGGAATGGAGGTGAAAATTGATGAAGTGGATTTGGTTTAGGTCAGTTCGATTAAGGAAGAATGGAAGTAATGAAAATGGTGTTTGAATGGTTTGATTTAACAAATGATAACAAAGGGATAGTTGAGTGATAATTTGGTGGAAATGAATAGTAGATCTTAAACAAGAAATGATTCAACACAAATATGTGTCACCTCGTTTTCTATAACGTTTAAGGTGGAAATATGGAAGTCAAATATGGACCAAGACCCGTTATCTATAAAGATAAGAACCTATGGTATAAGTTGATGGATGAAAACGATTGACGCCACAAGCAAGAAAACTTGATAAGTCGAAATCGAAACTCGTACGAAAGAAAGAGGAGAATAATCTCACTGAATGAACAAAAGTTCATAAAATATATTCCAAGTTCCAAAAATCCCCCTTTTACAAACTAATAACAAGGTTATATAGTGTTTACATGTGGTTAGCTGAAGAGACAAATGAATTCAACTTTAATATGCATTTAAATGGCTGAAAGAAAATCTAAAAACTCTTGAATTCCTCCAGCCAAATAATAGCAACTTTATGACTCCTAATGAGTTGATTAAATGAATTTGAATGCTTTAAAAATGTCCCTTGAGTTGTCCTTGGCTAGCCGCAAAGTCTCCAGCAACTAAATAAAAATTTGTAACTCATGTGTGACCTTTAAGCTTCAAACGGTTATTAGAAGAAGAAGAGGTTGCTCAGAAATTAATTGATGTATAATGCTTCCTTCAATTATCATAATGACTCCTTTAAATGTTGAATAATGCTTTCTTTATGTGTGTAACCGATTCTCACTTGAAAAGTCACATTAAACTCTTTGTAACATCCCATGAGTGTAACGATTTCCAGCTGAAAGGTTTCCTACATTCAAACACATTAAACAGACATATTAACCACATTTAATCACTTATTAAACACTAATTTAACTTAAACACATTAAACACTTATTAAACACTAATTTAACTCAACACATTAAACACTTGACTTTATTAAATAAACTAAAAGTTAAGACTTCAATTAATGCGACAATTAGTTAATTTATGGAAGCAAATTAAACTAACTTAAACACTTTATTAAATAAACTAAAAGTTAAGACTTCAATTAATGCATCAACTAGTTAATTTATGGAAGCGAGAATTAAACTAACTTAAACTCATACTTCATTAAAACATCCTAGTAACTAGATTAATTAATAAGCCTCTTATTAATCACAACTTATTTATTTAAACTAGACACCTTTATTTAAAGCTAATATTTAGTTTAAAAGTTTGTATTCAGCAAAAAATTAAAAAAAAATGCATGAATTAAATCAAGCTAAACTCAAACTGAATGTAAACTTAAACCAAGCTCAATGAGCTGAGATGAACTCATGTGAGCTAAACAACATAGGAAGGAAGTTTAATTGAGCTGAAAATGAGCTGGAATTAGCTTCATTTTGTACTTTGGCCCCTAGAGCTTAGGCCACTCTCGATGGCGTCGGATGGAGTCGAACCATGATGCGAACAGGATCGCATCAGTTCGTGGCGTATGTGTGTAGACTGTCGCGCCATCAACAAGATCACCGTCAAATATCGACACCCGATACCCCGACTCAATGATATGCTCGACGAGTTAAGTGGAGCGAGAGTCTTTAGAAAGATCGATCTCAAAAGTGGATACCACCAAATACGAATGCGCGAGGCGGCGAGTGGAAAAGCGACCTTCAAGGCGAAGCTAGGTTTGTACAAATGGTTGGTAATGCCATTCAGACTTACAAACGCTCCGAGTACTTTTATGCGTCTTATGAATAATGTTTTACGAGCTTTTATTGGAAAATCATGTGTCGTTTATTTTGATGATATCTTAGTGTACAGTAAGTCCTTGGAGGAACCTGTGCAACACTTGCGTGCAATCTTGGAGACATTACGAAAAGAGGTATTATACGCTAATCTTAAGAAATGTTCTTTTTGCACTGACAAGGTTGTTTTTCTAGGATATGTTGTGAGTGCAAATGGCCTAGAGGTAGACCAAGAGAAGGTTTGAGCCATCCAGGAATGGCCACGTCCTACGACAATCAGCCAAGTACGCAGTTTTCATGGATTGGCTAGCTTCTACCGCTGATTTGTGCCCAATTTTAGCACGATAGTCGTGCCGTTAACGAGCGTGATCAAGAAAAATGCGGCCTTCCATTGGACTGAAGAACAAGAATGATCTTATAATGCAATTAAAGAGTGTCTTGTTAAAGCTCCATTGTTATCCCTTCCTGCTTTTACTAAAACCTTTGAAATTGAGTGTGACGCTTTAGGTGTAGGGATCGGAACCGTTCTAACTCAAAATGGAAGACCGGTGGCGTACTTTAGCGAGAAATTGAACGGAGCTGCTCTTAATTACCCCGTGTACGACAAGGAAATGTACGCTCTCATAAGATTGCTTGAAACGTGGCAACACTACTTGAGACTGAAAGAGTTCGTTATTCATTCAGATCACGAAGCGCTCAAGTACATCAAAGGTCAGCATAAGCTCAACAAACGGCATGCGAAATGGATCGAGTATTTAGAATCATTTCCATACGTAATCAAGTACAAGAAAGGTAAAGAAAATGTTGTAGCTGATGCGTTATCACGAAGGTATACTCTGTTGACTTTTATTGACTCTAAACCGCTTGGTTTCCATCATATAAAGGATTTGTATGTTGATGATGTTGACTTTGGGAATATATATATCGCTTGTGAAAGCAGAGCCTTTGATAAGTTTTATAGGTACAAAGGATTTCTCTTCAAAGAGAACAAACTATGTATACCGCACGGCTCTATTCGAGAGTTGCTCGTGTTAGAGGCACATAGTGGTGGCCTTATGGGTCACCGGATGAGACAAAACAATGTCAACTCTACAAGAACACTTCTTTTGGCCGGGGATGAGAAAGGGTGTCGAGCGAATCTGCGAGCGTTGCATAGCACGCAAACGAGCAAAATCAGGTTCAACCTCATGGCTTATACATGCCTCTTCCTATTCGGACACTCCTTGGGCGGCGTATCCATGGATTTCATCCTTGGATTACCGAGATCAAAAATAGGGAAGGACTCGATCTTTGTTGTAGTTGATCGTTTCTCTAAAATGTCTCATTTTATTTCTTGTTCTAAGACTGATGATGCCGTGCACATTGCAAACTTGTTTTTTAAGGAAATTGTATGATTGCACAGAGTTCCGAGGACGATCGTATCCGATCAGGATGTAAAATTCCTAAGTCATTTTTGGTGAACTCTGTGGGGAAAACTAGGGACAAAATTGCTATTTTCGACCACTTGTCATCCTCAAACGGATGGACAAACCGAGGTGGTGAATCGAGTCCTATTGACCTTGTTGCGAGCATTGGTTCGGAAAAATCTCAAGACGTGGGAAGACTGTTTGCCCCACATTGAATTTGCTTACAACCAAGCTGTTCATTCCGCGACTAAATTTTCTCCTTTTGAGATTGTTTACGGGTTTAATCCTCTCACTCCTCTTGATTTATTACCATTGCCTTTTGACAAATTTATCCATTCTGATGCTAGGAAAAAGGCAGACTATGTAAAGGAACTGCATAGAAAGGTGCGCTAGAATATCGAGGTGAGAACCGAGCAATACACCCAGATGAGCCAACAAAGGGCGAGAAATAAATTGTGTTTGAACGGAGACTGGAGTGCAGGTGCATATGAGAAAGAGTGATTTCGGTAGCGTCGGCGAAATAAATTATCAGAGAGGAGACGGACCTACCCAAGTCCTCGAGCGTATTAATGAGAACTCATATAAACTCGACTTGCCCGGTGAGTATAACATCGGTGCTAGTTTTAATGTGGTGATTTAACTCCATTTGATGCACGAGATCGACTTGAGGACAAGTCATTTTCAAGAAGGGAGGATGATACTGGCACGCTCCATCATGAGTGAGTTTGGTGAGACCGATGGTGTTACCTCGAGGACCAATTACGAGCTCGTGCAAGGCAATTCAAGGAAGCAATTGGAGCTTTAGTCCAGCAAGCTTGGGGCGTCACTAAAGCTAGCTCAAAATCAACTTCAAGTTCATGGTGCACACTCCTACAAGCTCACGCCCAAGATGCCGAGCTCGACTTCACTCCGCGATAATTTTGAGCTCCAATCCAACAACCATATTTAAGGGACATTGGGGCTAACGTTTGTGCTCCCCAACATGACTATTTAAGTCCCCAAACGTGCATTAAAGAAGGGCCACCAGCAGCATGCATGAGACATATTCATTACCATGTTGGTGCATGCGTGGGACACATTCAAGCATTTAGTTCTTGGTTTCAAATTCCCAAACGAAGTTAATGTCTTCATTTCATATTTCCAAGGCGTGGTAAATCTTGCTCATTTAATAAGGAAGTCTTTGAGGTTACCATGCACCATCAATATCATGCTTGGACGTCAACAAAGAAGGAGGCTGGGCGTTTGACTTCCAAGGTGCTTTTAAAGTGTGAAACAAAGGATTAAAGGAGATGTTGCTTCGTGAAAATAAAAAGAACGACAATTAAAGGCCGAACTTTAATGTATTGTTGGGAGTTTGTTTTTTTCAAACGTTGGCGGCATTAAAGGGAGTGCATGAAGATTTGTGATGGCTTTTTCACGTCCCAATACCACCTTGTACCAAGGCATGACCGTTTGGTTTTCCAAGGCTACTCTTGCACGATCCCAAGGCCAAATTTAAGAGCCTTTCAGCCCCCTTTCTTCCTAGTGAATTTAATTTGTACTTAAAGAGTTTCTAGAAGGAATTTTTGGGTTCTTCATGGATGAACGTGGACAGCAAACTCAAGGGCCAAATTCTAGATTAATCTGGGATCATTTAAGGCCGAAAATTACTTAGAAATTAAGCTAAGTTTTATGACTTTTCAATTAGCTTCTTAGCACTATAAATATCCGAAAATAGCCATTTGTAAAGAACTTTTGATGAATTTTATATTGAAACTCTGTCAAATTTGTGAGACAATTTCTCCAATTTCGTTTAAGGATTCGTTGGCTTATCTAGTGAGCTAGTGGCGTCAACCTATTCTTTTGATCACTTTCCATATACCGAGGTTCCTATCTTATTTCGATAGTGGGTGAGGTTCGATATCCCTCCACTGGCCCTGAACCTTAAGAATCGTATAAGTAATTGGTCGATACCTTTCGGTATTGGTTCTTACTTGTTTCTTAAGCCTTAAATCGAAACCTTCCTTTCTAAAACCGAAACCCGAACACCTTTCAATCTATTTTCGTAACTTTTTAAGTATTTCCCTTAAAAGCTGAACCCCTTCTTTCCTCTCAACTTTATGAACCCCCTTGAACAATTATCCCAATTTCATAACCCGACTTAACTTCCAATCTTAATCCATCGTAACAATCCCAAACTATTCCCTAAGCGAGATCCTTCCGATTCCTTCTTCTAAACAGAGTTAATTCCAAACCTCTCGTACTTCATCTTAACCAACTTCATACCTTCATAACTACATCTATACTTCTTCTATTCTATGATAGCTATTCTTCGTCTATCTTCAATCGTATTTCTTGTTTACGATTGGGCAACTAAGCATACATCTCGATTTCATATCGAGACCAGGACTGTATCATTTACTTATAGAAAGGAATTTAAGTTAAATATGGGTGAATGAGGGACGGTGGAAATGATTTGGAAATATGGAATGATAGGTTCGGTTTTATAAGGAAGAAAGAGGGATAAAGGGATAAGTGATGTTTTGGTGGAAATGGAATAAGGAACTTAAACAAAGAAACGATTTAACATTAGCAAATGTCACCCCGGTTTCTATATTTGCTTAAGGTGGAAATATGGATATCGAAGATGGACCAAAGACCCGTTACTTATAGAAGTAAGACAAAAGGTATAGATTAATGAAAAGACAAGTGATAGACGCATACAAGCACAGCTCGGTAAGTCTATGAAACTTGTCTGAAAGTGAAGAGGAGATAACTCATTCGATGAACAAAGTTCATGTAATTTCATAAAAAAAATGATCACAAACTGATTACAAATGAAATGTGTAAAGTATTTATAGGTTTTTTTTCAAGAGCTAGCCGAATGGCCATAGTTCCTTAATAACTAAGTTTAATTTTCGGTCATAAATTAACTTGATTAATCTAGAAAAGGTCCCCTCATCTTGCTGTCCACGTTCAGCCTTTGGGGCTCAAACATTCATCTTCTAGAAGGCTATGTGTACCCGAAATTAATAGGAAGAAAGAGGGGCTGAAATGCTCTTAAATTCGACCTTTGAGGGCGTGCATGGTTAGCCTTGAAATCCGAATGGTCATGCCTTTGATCTATTTGCATTGTGATGCAATCCTGGTCGCATCATGTTTCGATACATCTCGGCGACATCGAGATTGGCCCAAACTCGAGGGCCAAAGTGCAAAATGAAGCTGATTCAGCTCATTTTCAGCTCAATTAAACTTCCTTCCTATGTGGTTCAGCTCACATGAGTTCATCTCGACTCATTGAGCTTGGTTTAAGTTCACATTTAATTCATCTAGTTTGTGTTTAGCTTGATTTAATTCATGCATTTTTATTTTCTTTGAATACAAACTTCTAAATTAAATATTAGCTTTAAATAAAGGTGTTTAAATAAATAAGATGTGTTTAATAAGAGGCTTAATAATTAATCTAGTTACTAGGATGTTTTAATGAAGTATGAGTTAAAGTTAGTTTAATTCTGCTTCCATAAAATTAACTAGTTCTTTGCATTAATTGAAGTCTTAAATTTTAGTTTATTTAATAAAGTGTTTAAGTTAGTTTAATTCTTCTTCCATAAATTAACTAATTCTTTGCATTAATTGAAGTCTTAACTTTTAGTTCATTTAATAAAGTCAAGTGTTTAATGTGTTGAGTTAAATTAGTGTTTAATAAGTGTTTAATGTGTTAAGTTAAATTAGCTTTTAATAAGTGTTTAATGTGTTTAAGTTAAATTAGTGTTTAATAAGTGATTAAATGTGGTTAATATGTCTATTTAATGTGTTTGAATGTAGGAAACCTTTCAGCTGGAAACCGTTACACTCATGGGATGTTACAAAGAGTTTAATGTGACTTTTCAAGTGAGAATCGATTACACACATAAAGGAAGCATTATTCAACATTTAAAGGAGTTGTTATGATAATTGAAGGAAGCATTATACATCAATTAATTTGGTGACAACCTCTTTGATCTGATGCGCCTCGGGAAGAGTCAAAATGTATGTGATTGCCCAATCGTCTACGTGGAGGAGATAAGCCTTGGAAAATAATAGGAGATATCGTTAATTTACGGAAGCTTTTTGTTTGAATTTGTTTAGAAAATGGATTAAGTTAGGAATAGAGGTTATGAGAATGAGGGAAGCGGTTTAGATGAAGGTAATGATAGGTTCGAGAAAAGATGAAGAAAGGAAATGGTATTTGATGGTTCGGTTTAACAATAAAAACAAAGGATAGATGATAGTTTGATATTTTGGTGGAAATGGAAGAAAGAACTTAAAGCGAAATGATTCAACACTCAATGGTGTCACCCCGATTTCTATAGTGTTTAAGGTGGGAATATGGAAATCGATATGGACCAAAGACCCATTATCAAGATTGATAAGAATCAATGATATAGTTAAATGGAAGAACAAGTGATAGACACCACAAGCACGGCTCGATAAGTCTATGAAACTTGCGAAGTCGAAGAGGAGTCAAGCTCACTCAAATGAACAATGTTCATATAATTTTATAAAATGATCAAAAGCTGATTACAAATGAAATGTACAAAGTATTTATAGGCCTATATCTTGTGCTAGCCGAATGGTCACTAGAAAACCTTAATGGCTAAGCAAAAATTAAACTAGAAAATGCTAGGGAAATCTAGAAAAAAATCCCTTGGTTTGCTTGAAAAATTTGGATGAATGTGGCCTTGATGTGCTTGCAAATTTGGCCAAGTGAAATTTAATTGAGGTGCCTTGAAAATCTGATTGGTCTTGCTTCTAGAATAAAGAAATGTGTAACAACCCAAACCTGGCCCAAACACTATGGCCGAATCCGAGTTGCTACATTGGAAAAGACTTTTGGAAAACCTTACTTAGAATTTATTTAAAAGTTAATTCAACCAAGTTATTATCGAATATCGAGTGTGCCGATGGCACTATGAAAACATTTTCGTGTTAATTTGGGAAAAACATGTGACTTTAATTTAATATTGGTAATCATAGTTTAAAACAATTATTCGACATATGAAGAATAACAAAACAAAAAAAAAATAAAATAAAATATCAGGAGGCCTTATTACATCCAAATAAACTAAAAACAGGAAATAAAATTTATCATAACTAAAATTAAAGTTCATTTAATTTAAATCCACCGCATGGCCACCTCGAGTCCAACAGGCTCCTCTACCGCCATCTACGAGTCACTGAAAAATGTTAAAGGAGAAGGTGAGTCACCAAGACTCGACATGTAACCCTTCCCCGTTTTAAAGACAATTCCATACACAACATATAACAATTAATATGCGAGAATATTATGTACCCCAACCTAGCCCACCAAGCGCCCTTTGTCTACCCCATTGTGGTACCAAACCTTTGGTGGTGCCAAACCACTTTGGTGACATATAGTCACGATGTGTTACCAAAACAACGGTGTCCGTGAGACACGAATCGATTGATGGGGCCAACCCATCGTGTGATACCAAATCAGCGGCGGGCGATCCCATATCTCAAGTGGGGCCAACCCACGGTGGTGTTAACCACGAGGGCGAGTCGTTATGAGGTACCAAACCTGCAGGAGGTACCAAACCTCTGGTGGCCGTAGTCACGGTGTGTTACCAAAACAACGGTGCCCGTCGACACGATTAATCTGCCCCCTCCACTCATCAATCCCACATCGGTCACATATGTACATGTTTCATGTCATCACATACTTAAATCTCATGTATCAACACATCATGCTTCCCAAAAGCATCGAATAACAAATTCATATTAGCAGTACTTACTGAATCACCATCTATACCGATATGGTATATTATCCAATGCTACATAAAATCAAGATAGCATTCACAACAATCAGACACATTAACAAGTTATACGTGTGTATGTACACACTATCACCTGTGAATCGTCTAAATCCCAAAAAGAGAAGTCGGCCACACCTAGATCTACTTGTCCCTATATTGGCCAACTATCAAAGTTAGTGAAATGGCCATTCGGCCAAACCAAATAATTTAAAGGGTTTTCTTTTGACCCGAATCCTTACCTAATCGCTTGAATTCTAACCCGGCACCGAATCGCGATTACAGTTCACCACCACAATTGGTCGATTAACACTATCAATAACCATGGCCTTTGGCTTTTAAACACTAACATAAGCCTTACCTATACTTACCAAATCGATTGCTAGAAGACTTGAACCAATTGCTTCAAGATCCGAAACACACAGACAGAATCGGTTTAGAATAGGAGTTAATATCCTAGCCACAAGTGCGAAATTAGTTCCTATTTCCTTAAAAGAAATCGGCAAAACGGGGAATCAAAATAAGGCATTGACTTTTGCCTCTTACCCTCCAAATGAACCGATTGCGGGAAAAACTTGAGAAGATTACCTTAATTAAGCTATTCGGCCAAAACCACCCAAGCGAGGAGAAGGATTCGTCTTTTAGTGACAAAGAGAAAGTGCAACAGGAGTTTCGGCTAAGTGTTTTTGAGAGGAAGAAGAAAGAAATAGGTGGGAATTTTGGTATAGAAGATTCGGCCAAGGTCTAGGAGAATGGAGAAAAATAGCGAGAAACAAAGAAGGAAAGGTTGGGATTTCGGCTAAAATGAAAAAAAGAAAACAAGATAGTAGATTGAGGCTTTTATAGACATTGGCATCCCCTAGTGGCCTTGCCGTCCACTTCTCCATGAAGTGTTTAAATTTAAGCAAACACTTACAACCTCTCACGGCCACTCATTTAAATTAATTCAAATTAATTTGAATTAATTTCCCTTTAATCAAATAATAATCCAACCAATATCCTCTTTATCTTCTATTATCCTTAGAATTAATAATAACAATTTAAACACTCATATTATCCTCTTTATCTAAATAAAAATTAAGAGTTTAAAGAGAAAGTCTCTCCCTCCCTATGCCGTCCATAACAAGGTGCAAAAGGGATCTTCGTGACTCGAACACAAGCACTCCCATCCTCAGTGTGGCGTCACATGTAACTCTTAAGTGACCCTCCTATTGCCACTTTTCCAAGTTGATTTTCATGTCAAATTATCCACATTTATTCTTATAACCCCCCTCTTGCTAAGGCTCCCTTCCTTTAAAATTAAAAACTGAAATTTTTACCAAACCGAGCCTACTCAAGGCCTTTGATTAAACCATATATTCCCATAAATAATATCACAGCAGTTCCAACATACCAAATAATTATTCAATCACAAATAGCCCCTAATTTAGGATGTTCTGAGTTCTACCCCCTTAAAATAAATTTCGTCCTCGAAATTACAGTTAAAAGAGGTGGGGTATTCTTTGCGCATCACATCCTCGGGTTCCCACGTAGCTTCCTCTGTACCATGGTTCCGCCATAGCACTTTTACTAAGGGCGCGACTTTCTCGTAGAACCTTCACATCTCGATCTAAGATACGAACCGGTTCTTCTTCAAAAGATAAATCCGAGTTCACCTCAATCTCTGCTACTGGCACAACGTGCGAAGGATCTGGCCGATACCGTCTCAGCATCGATACATGAAATACGTCATGGATGCGATTCGATTCTCTTTGGCGACTCTAGGTGATAAGCTACCGGTCCTACTCGCTTTACAACTGTATATGGCCCGATGAACCTTGGGCTTAGCTTCCCTTTTCGTCCAAATCTCAACACCTTTTTCCAAGGCGACACTTTCAGAAAGACCTTGTCCCCCACAGCATACTCCATTTCCTTGCGTTTGAGATCGGCATAAGACTTACGCCTATCTCGATGCTTCCTTGAGGCGAGACCGAATCACCTTGACTTTGTCTTGAGTCTCTGTTACCAGTCTGGACCCGAACTTGTCGTTCCCCAACTCAGTCCAACATGTAGGAGTGCGGCATTTCGTCCATATAGGGCTTCATATGGAGCCATCCGAATACTAAACTTGATAACTATTGTTATAAGCGAATTCCGCTAATGGTAGGTACTCTTCCCAACTACCACTAAAATCCAAGACACAACCTCTTAACATGTCTTCTAAGATCTGTATCACCCTTCCAGTTGTCAGTCGATTTGTGGATGGAAAGCCGTCTTGAAATCTAACCGTGTACCCAAAGCTTGATGCAAGCGCTTTCGAACCTTGGCGTGAATGCGGGATCCCTATCGAGAGATAATCGATCTTGGCACACCATGCAACCTCACTATTTCACCCACATACAACCGCTAGCTTCTAGAGTGAGTAATCCATTCTCACCAGGCATGAAGTGGTGATTTAGTCGAGCGATCCACAATTACCCAAAGCGCATCCTTCTTGTTGGGCGTGAGGGTAGCCCACTAACGAAATCCATGGTGATCCTCTCCCATTTCCATTGAGGATCTTTATCGGTTGAAGTAGTCCCGATGGTAGCGATGTTCGGCCTTAACCTCTTTGGCATGTCGGACACTTTCCTACGAACTCGGTTATCTCACGCTTCAACCCCGGCCACGAACTATTTTCGCAAATCTCCATACATCTTGCTTCCTCCGGATGCATAGCATATGGGCTGCTATGTGCATCATGGAGAATTTTCCGCCTCAACTCTTCATCCTTCGGCATGCATGCTCGCCCTTGAAAACATAGCACTCCATCCCTAGGCAGGCCAGTACCCTTCCAAACCACCATCACGAACTTGTACCCTCTTAGCGTTCAAGCCTTCATCCACTGCTTTGCTTTTCCTTAATCTCCTCAATCCATGTTGGCTTAACTCGGAGTTCCGCCAAAAGACTCCCATCATCATATAGACTCAGCCAGAAGCGAACATTGCTCTTAAGTCCGTCACAACCTTAGGCTCAACGCGTCGGCTACCACATTAGCCTTACCCGGATGGTACTCGATTGAACAATCGTAGTCCTTTAGTAGTTCAATCCACCGACGCTGTCTCGATTGAGATCCTTACGAGTCGGGAAGATACCTCAAGCTTTTGTGATCCGTGTAGACTATCGACTTCTCCCCATACGGGTAATGTCTCCATATCTTGAGCAAAGGCATTGCCGCTAACTCCAAGTCGTGCGTTGGGTAGTTAGCCTCATGTGGTCTTAAGCGGCGGGATGCATAGGCTACTACCTTCCCATCTGCATCAACACACATCCCAAACTAGTGTGAGATGCATCACAATAAGCTGTGAATAACTTTCTGCTTGGTGTACCAAAGCGGAGCTTAGTCAAAATTTTCCTTAGCTTATCAAAGCTTCCTTGCTGCTTCTCCGTCCATACAAATGGAACACCTTTCCTTAGTAACTTAGTTACTTGGTGGCTGCTATTAGAGAGAATCCTTCCACGAATCTCAGATAGTACCTGCTAAACACGAGAAAACCGTATTTGACCACCGACCTAGGTGGTTTCCAATCCAATCTTGCTTCAATCTTGCGAGGTCTACTCTAATTCCTTGGTGATACTACATGACCTAAGAAAGCCACCTCCCTAAGCCAAAATTCGCACTTACTAAATTTGGCGTATAACTGCTGTAACACCCCCAAACCCGGCCCACAAGTCCTGACCGGATCTGGTTGTGTCACTGCGGAAACCGTTTGCAAAATCTTTGACTTCAGAATAAATCTTGAAAATTTTATTAACTTTTGGAAACCATGTCTTTTTTTTTCAAAATTATAAATAAAGCTTTGTTATTAAAAATAATCCATATTAAAACTTTATTATAATTTATTATAATATAAATCCTTTGTAAAAATATTACTAAATACTATGAACCCTTTATCAACTATAAATAGAGTACTTTAATCAAAAGTGGCCCTTATTACAAAATAATCAATCCAAGTACTTCAAATTAAAATGCTTGAAATAAAAATATTCAAAACGTCTACTTCTGCATGAAAATCTGTTTCTGCATGGCCACCTTTGTATCCACTCCAACCCGGTCCATTAATCACGACTCACCTGCGATGTTTAAAAAGTTGGGTGAGTCATACTGATTCGAGTGTGTAATTAAACCCGCGATATCCACCCACATGCTAGCCACAAATCAACCCAAATATCAAATGCAACATATAAATATAATCATTTAAACATTACCACAATGCGGGCTTGGCCCACAATCAAATCATATCAAATCTTTGGGCTAGGCCCTTTTCTTTTCAATCGCGATTCTTTGGGCTTGGCCCATTTCCACGTATGTTCTCACAACATTTCCATATCAATTCATAACGAAACCATGCAATCATGATACCCAACCCAAACCTAAGGTCCATCCGCTACACACCCCCTTATCCGACCTACCACACACGGGGACTATCGAGTCACCCTCTCCTTTCCCTCCATAAAGGCAACCAATGCCATCACGATGTAGCGTATAGCTAACATCAAACCGCGATGGAGCACACGGCAATCCATCAAGCCACGATATGGCATAAAGCCCATATCAATCAAGGTAACCACGCGAACCAAATCGCAAAGATCCTGGCGCGACCTCGATCGGCGCCAATCCACGATGTAGCACAAAGGTGACATCAACCACGTACTCGAAGTACACGTACCTTCTTTCAAAACCCACCCATGCACATGTAACATAATATGATCTTTGAGATGATGCATGTACATGATATTCACAATCATAGGCATGCTCACATAGTTAAAATCAATTATCACATATTAGCCAATTTGCTACTAACACAGTGGTCGTCATCATACCCCTTTAGGGTATCCATTACACATATGTACTTGCATTCATTAGTAAACATATAACACAATGAGATATCATACAAATCCGGAAACAATGGTCTAACCACACACCTTATTACTTGGAGTTCTAGACTCTCGATCCTCGGCGCTATCGTTTAGTGAGACTACGGCTATTTGCCTAATGTTTTTACATTCTTTGGCCCACACCACAGTGGCCAATCTCGTCAATGAAAGCAGATCTCTTCTTGAACTTTGGGATGGGAGCTTTCCCTTGCCCACTTTGGTAGCTTTTCGCATCCATCAGCGATACTTAATCAGAACCACCACGATTAATCAC
Organism: Gossypium sturtianum; assembly: GCA_025698515.1. NCBI lineage: Eukaryota > Viridiplantae > Streptophyta > Magnoliopsida > Malvales > Malvaceae > Gossypium > Gossypium sturtianum. The sequence continues at coordinate 41,046 of JAOWAD010000104.1, forward strand.
GGCAATCAAAATCTACAAATATCGAATCTAGATCACCTATTAACATCCTTACCGAAATCACGAGATCAGAAGGCTTTCTTTGCTTACAATCGATTTGCCCCCTTACAACCGACTTGGTTTCCTACCAAATCCGAGTCAGCGATGGTTCACCTCACGATAATAACATGTTTCCAAACAAAAACCAAAATCGGTTCTTACCTTTGTAGAAGTCGAGAGAGAGCAGAGGGAAAGAAATAGGCATTCGGCTAAGCCTACTTACCTTTTCCAACGATTGAAAAAGGAACCCAAAGTGATCCACACCACACCTACTATTCGGCCAAGGTGACAACTAAATAGGGAAGGAATTTGGCACACCAAGAGGAGAGGGAGATTCGGCAAAAGACTTGAAGAATAATTTGGCACTCTACCCCCTATTTATAGAATTCGGCCACCACCCCCCTCCTTGAAGACTCCAAGTTTCGGCCATCACCTATGGCCACTAATTCAAATTAATTTGAATTAGTCTACTACCTAAATTTTCTCTCCAACACTTATTCAAAATAAGTTGAATAAGTCCACACTTATCCCTCCTCTATTTATCACCTAGCTTATTCAAAATGAAATACTACAATAATTATCCTACACTTCTAAATAACTAAATAGATAAATAAAAAAAAAAAAAAACATTATCCTCATCTAAATAAAAGCCTTCTAGCCGTCCAACACCTTCAAAATTGCTGCCAAAAAGGAATAAAAATTTAAACTCCAAAACGCAACTCTCTTGGTTCGAACCTGGGACCAGTCTGCTGCACACCCCTCCTCCAACGCCCAGGCCACTCGGCCACATTGTATTTCATGACATAAGGCCCCAACATTTATTTTTAACCCCTTCCTACTTCAGCCCATCACCAAACAACAAAAAAATAAAACTCCAAAATGCCGCTCCAGGCCCTCGAAACCGCGCCCTCTCTCCCCTCCAGCGCCTAAGTGGCGCATGAGTGCCACTTTGCCAACTGGACTTCCATGTCCACCAAGCCACACCATTAATTTTTAAGGCATACTTAGCCCAGTCCCTTGACGCACAAAAATAAAACAAAATTGCTGCCCCAATGACTCGAACCCCTGCTCCTTAGGCGTCACCTTCCAAAGCCCCCAAGCGGCGCCTCCACGCCACTTTGCGGATCCTTTCTTGCGTCTCGCTCCCCAATTTATTTTAAGGCCTTTCGCCCCTATTTCCCTTTTTACCTAAAAATCTAAAAATTTTCTAAGGCATTCCTTGCCTTCTAGGGTTCTCAAACCCCCTAAAAATTCCTCCAACATGACCATAAGCACTGTCAACCACTCGGGTTATGCTCCAAGCGCATAACCCCTAAACCGAGGGTGTTACAATTCTACCCTCCTTAAAAATAATTTAGTCCTCGAAATTACTTTACTAACAAACATCCATACAACCTATCTTACCACCTTACGCTTATCTTTGCGCACTCTGATCTTACTAAGGCTATCGTGCCTACACAATCTCTAAGTTCGCGCTCAAAATTGAAACACCTCTCTTAGCGGCACCAAAACTAATTCCACGAGGCAAGCAAAGCGGTTAAAACATGTACCAAAGCAAAGGAGCTTACCCGTTATCACATCCTTGGTTGACTCGACTAGAACCATTCCCTCCATGGCTTGAACCACGACCCTCGTCGCTCGAGGACAATTCTTAACCGGATGTGCCTTAGATCCACACCGAAAGCATTCCTTACTATTTCCCCAACATTCTCCTAAATGAGCTCTCCCACACTCAACACATGAATGATTTCGATCATTTGGTACAAGTGCGTACATGATTCTCGATCCTTGGTCTTTTCACGGACATTACCAAGCGATCTTTGATGGTCTAAAACTTCTCTTATTCTCGTTCCTATTCTTTTCTCGGTTTTTTCTTATAGTCTTCTTAACCTCTTGATGTCAAGGCTTTCTCCACTAGCACCGTGAAGTCTCTCTCCCTCTGCGGAGCAATCGGCGTCGAAGTTCATCTACGCAATCCGTCCTCAAACCGGATGCACCTCTCATGTCGGTGGCCACAATTCCCTTAGCATCTTGGCTTAACCGCACAAATTCGCGCCGTACTCGGCTATCGACTTACTTCCTTGCACTAGATTTAGAAAGCGCTTTCGCTGCGAGTCAAATAAGCGGCTCCTCGTACTTTCCTTCAAACTTAACCTTAAAGAAATCCCAATCGATCGATCTGCGGTACACCTTGTTTGTGATGAGCCACCAATGATAAGCCGTCGCGAAGCAACGAAGCGACACCCGCCGACTTTTCTTCATTGAGTGCGGTCCAAATCGTCCATGATTCTTTCAAGCGCTTCTAGCCAATACTCGCTACGTTAGGAGCTACTCCGACACTCCTCTAAAGGTCTCGGCTCCATTTGATCTAAGCCTTTCCGACACACGAGCTTTCGAGTTCCATTTCCCCTACTAACTCCTACTACTCGTTCTAGCACTTTCGCAACATGGCCCGCGATCTTTGCGTCATCTTCACCTATCGATCTTGTTCCTCGCGCCCCCTTCTTTGGTGTGGCACTTCACTTCGACCCATGGCGGACCCTCACTGAGTTCCGATCTTTGCCAATCTACCTCTACGCGTCCCTAAAACTCATCTCTATCGTCGCGATTTAATCGATTAAGAGTTTTATGCATTAGTAATTTGGTTCCCTTTGTTTAGCCGCGAACAATTTTATGAAAAGAATTTCTAGAGGTAGTTCTTAGATCACACAAATTTTGAGTTCAAATTCCTATTCTATTTGAGAATATCACGTTCATCCATAAGGACACATCCATTCATCAACAAAAACACATTCCTTCCTCATTAAAGGCACATTGGTGGTATCCACCACACACATTCACTATCCGGACATCTACGCCTATTTTACCCGAGGGTATTTTCGTCATTTTCCTCTGAGGGTATTTTTGGTAATTTTGTAAATCGAAAACATCTTTCAAAATCAGATTTAGAGTTTAAAGGGGTAAATTTTGGAAATTTAAAACTAAGGATTTTAAAACAGTAAGGCAAATCCCTTTCGGGTTTTATTAATTGGTTTAGCCTATGAACAAGTCCTCTTGGTTAAGGTGAACCGTAGCTACGCACCAGGTAGGATTCGAGTAAAGAGGAGGTGAGTCGCTAGGACTGCTTAAGTACCAAGCTCTTACTGAATACCAATCCTAGACATGCGTACAATGGTTGCCACACCTTAACTCGGCGACTTACTTCACAGGTTTGTTTAGTAACCTTAAGTCTTATGCATGTGTTTGAGTAGACTAGTCCTAGGGTTCAATAGCCCTAACATTCTAATCTACGAGCCCATAAAAAGCCCATATAGCTCATATACACAATTCACTTGAAGTGCGGAAGTACTTACAGTGGACTTGGGTAGGAGAGTGCAGTGCCATGCAGAAAAACACAGAAATTTTTTTTCTTAAAGCCCATATTTTAAAAAGCCCATTTTGAAAATGTTTTGGGCCCCAAAACCCTCAAAGCCGAGTTTTGAACCGGGCTCACGATACCAAGCGTAACACCCCAAACCCGGCCCACAAGTCTGGCCAGGATCTGGATTTGTGTCAACTGCGAAGCCGTTTGCAAAATCTTTGACTTGAGAATAAATCTTGAAAATTTTATTAACTTTTGGAAACCATGTCTTTTTTTCAAAATTATAAATAAAGCTTTGTTATTAAAATAATCCATATTAAAACTTTATTATAATTTATTATAATATAAATCCTTTGTAAAAATATTACTAAATACTATGAACCCTTTATCAACTATAAATAGAGTACTTTAATCAAAAGTGGCCCTTATTACAAAATAATCAATCCAAGTACTTCAAATTAAAATGCTTGAAATAAAAATATTCAAAACGTCTATACGCATGAAAATGTTTTTACGCATGGCCACCTTTGTATCCACTCCAACCGGTCCATTAATCACGACTCACTGCGATGTTTAAAAAGTTGGGTGAGTCATACTGATTCGATGTGTAATTAAACCGCGATATCCACCCACATGCTAGCCACAAATCAACCCAAATATCAAATGCAACATATAAATATAATCATTTAAACATTACCACAATCGGGCTTGGCCACAATCAAATCATATCAAATCTTTGGGCTAGGCCCTTTTCTTTTCAATCCACTGATTACTGGGCTTGGCCCATTTCCACGTATGTTCTCACAACATTTCCATATCAATTCATAACGAAACCATGCAATCATGATACCCAACCCAAACCTAAGGTCCATCCGCTACACACCCCCTTATCCAGCCTACCACACACCAGGGGACTATCGAGTCACCCTCTCCTTTTCCCTCCATAAAGGCAACCAATGCCATCCACGATGTAGCGTATAGCTAACATCAAACCACGATGGAGCACCACGGTAATCCATCAAGCCGCGATATGGCATAAAGCCCATATCAATCAAGGTAACCACGCGAACCAAATCGCAAAGATCCCTACGCGACCTCGATCAGCGCCAATCCACGATGTAGCACAAAGTGACATCAACCACGTACTCGAAGTACACCCGTACCTTCTTTCAAAACCCACCCATGCACATGTAACATAATATGATCTTTGAGATGATGCATGTACATGATATTCACAATCATAGGCATGCTCACATAGTTAAAATCAATTATCACATATTAGCCAATTTGCTACTAACCTGGTCGTCATCATCATACCCATTTAGGGTATCCATTACACATATGTACTTTGCATTCATTAGTAAACATATAACATGAGATATCATACAAATCCGAAAACAATGGTCTAACCACACACCTTATTACTTGGAGTTCTAGACTCTCGATCCTCGGCCTTATCGTTTAGTGAGACTACGGCTATTTGCCTAACGTTTTTACATTCTTTGGCCCACACCTGGTGGCCAATCTCGTCTGTGAAAGCAGATCTCTTCTTGAACTTTGGGATGGGAGCTTTCCCTTGCCCACTTTGGTAGCTTTTCGCATCCATCGGCGATACTTAATCAGAACCACCACGATTAATCACGGCAATCAAAATCTACAAATATCGAATCTAGATCACCTATTAACATCCTTACAGAAATCACCGAGATCCCGAAGGCTTTCCTTTGCTTACATCGATTTGCCCTTACAACCGACTTGGTTTCCTACCAAATCCGAGTCAGCGATGGTTCACCTCGATAATAACATGTTTCCAAACAAAAACCGAAATCAGTTCTTACCTTTGTAGAAGTCGACGAGAGAGCAGAGAGGGAAAGAAATAGGCATTCGGCTAAGCCTACTTACCTTTTCCAACGATTGAAAAAGGAACCCAAAGTGATCCACACCACACCTACTATTCGGCCAAGGTGACAACTAAATAGGGAAGGGAATTTGGCACACCAAGAGGAGAGGGAGAGATTCGGCAAAAGACTTGAAGAATAATTTGGCACTCTACCCCTATTTATAGAATTCGGCCACCTCCCCCTCCTTGAAGACTCAAGTTTTGGCCATCACCTATGGCCACTAATTCAAATTAATTTGAATTAGTCTACTACCTAAATTTTCTCTCAACACTTATTCAAAATAAGTTGAATAAGTCCACACTTATCCCTCCTCTATTTATCACCTAGCTTATTCAAAATGAAATACTACAATAATTATCCTACACTTCTAAATAACTAAATAGATAAGTAAAAAAAAAAAAACATTATCCTCATCTAAATAAAAGCCTTCTAGCCGTCCAACACCTTCAAAATTGCTGCCAAAAGGAATAAAAATTTAAACTCCAAAGCATAACTCTCTTGGTTCGAACACAGGACCGATCTGTTGCACACCCCTCCTCAACGCCAGGCCACTCGGCCACATTGTATTTCATGACATAAGGCCCCAACATTTATTTTAACCCCTTCCTACTTCAGCCCATCACCAAACAACAAAAAATAAAACTCCAAAATGCCGCTCAGAGCCCCTCGAAGCCGCGCCCTCTCTCCCCTCCAGCGCCTAAGTGGCGCATGAGTGCCACTTTGCCAAGCTGGACTTCCATGTCACCAAGCCACACCATTAATTTTTAAGGCATACTTAGCCCGGTCCCTTGGCGCACAAAAATAAAACAAAATTGCTGCCCCCCAGGCTCGAACCCTGCTCCCTTAGGCGTCACCTTCCAAAGCCCCCAAGCGGCGCCTCCACGCCACTTTGCGGATCCTTTCTTGCGTCCTAAACTCCCCAATTTATTTTAAGGCCTTCACCCTATTTCCCCTTTTTACCTAAAAATCTAAAAATTTTCTAAGGCATTCCTTGCCTTCTAGGGTTCTCAAACCCCTAAAAATTCCTCCAACATGACCATAAGCTTTGTCAACCACTCGGGTTATGCTCCAAGCGCATAACCCCTAAACCGAGGGTGTTACAAGCTGCTTTTCCCTCAACACTTGTAGGACTACTCGCAAATGCTTGTCATGTTCCTCCTCAGTCCTTGAGTAAACCAATATGTTGTCGATGAACACCACGACGAATTGGTCCAAATCTTGTTGAAATACCCTATTCATTAAGTCCATAAATGCCGCGCGGTGCATTGGTCAACCGAATGGCATCACTAAGAACTCGTAATGCCCATACCGAGTTGAAATGCCGTCTTGTGAACATCGACCTCCTTCACCCTTAATTGATGATAACTTTGACCTAAGGTCAATCTTTGAGAATCAAGCGCACCCTTGGTTGGTCAAACAAATCATCGATCCAGAGGCAGCGGGTACTTGTTTTTGATCGTTAACTTGTTTAGCGGCGGTAGTCGATGCACATCCGCATAGAACCGTCCTTCTTCTTGACAAACAACACAGGTGCTCCCCACGGAGATATACTTGGTCGAATAAACCCTCTATCCAAGAGCTCCACGAATTTGAGCCTTTAGCTCCACCAATTCCTTTGGTGCCATTCGGTATGGTGCTATAGACACAAGTGCCGTTCGGGTAGCAATTCTATACGAATTTGACTTCCCGATCTGGAGGCGGACCGGAAGCTCTTGCGGGAACACATCGGCAAATTCCCCAACCGTTCGGACCTTTCCAACTACTAACCCCTTAGCTTCCAAAGCGCTGATTTGAACCAAATCGCCTCACAACCCTTCTTGACCATCTTTTCAGCCTTCAAGGCGGACACTACATTGGATAGGTAATTCCTTCTATCCCCTATCATAACCACTTCATCACCTTGGTAGTCTTAAGAACCATGCGCTTAGCGCGCAATCCAAATTAAACGATACTTAACCGGCCGGTCCATTCCAAGGATCAAATCGAACTCCCCAAGCGGTAGTTCCATCGGATCGACCACAAATACTACCCCCTTGAAGTTCTAGAAGTGCGCCTCTATAAAGTTTGTCTACCACTCTGAGTGACCTAAAGGGCTAACTACGGTCATCTCCTAGAAAGCGATTTGAGTTTAGGTCCATAGTTCCTACCACACTACTAGCAATATGCGAGTGCGTCGAACCCACATCAATTAATGCAACATAAGGAAGATCAAAAATTAGAAAAGTACCGGTTATGACATCCGGTGCGTCACCTTCCTTGCGACACCTCATTTGCATAAACTAAGCCAGGTGCCTAGCCTCTGTGTTGCTGAACCTGCGCTTACGAGTTCCACGACCTCGGTTAGGACCGTTGTTTCCTCTGCCATTACCACGACCCTCTATGGTCCCATATTTCTATCACGAGTGCGATTACGCCTCTGGTGATTCTTAGTTAGTTTCAGGGGACAATCTCGACACGATGCTCCAAGACCCACACTCAAAACATCCTCTATCAGGTCCAATAACCTCCCCAATGGGTCTTTCCACGGCGGTTACAACGAGTCGGCCTCGATTAGTAGTCGTGGGCCTTGCCGCCTAATTTGGCCCACTTGGCCTAGCCTTTTACGAACACTACCGCTTGATCCGGTGACCCAAATCCTCTCTTACGATTATTCCTACTATAACTTTGCCTCACGACCTCCTTGATCCCTTGGCTACCTTAGCCTTTTCCACTAGAGATGAGAACTCACGAAACTGCTGCGGGGCAATCGGTAACCTCAAATCATCTCGGAGTCCGTCCTCAAAGCGGACACGGCGCTCATGTTCGATGAACCACGATGCCTCTCGCATACCTACTCGGCCTTAAAATTACGCCTCATATTTCGACACGGACTTAGTTCCTTGCACTAATCCCAAAAAGCCTTTCTCTGTGGCGTCGGTATATTTGGTGCCCACATACTTAACCGATGGGTGGTTTGAAATACTCCCAAGTCAAATCATCTGCTGTAGCCCCATCTCGAACCGTAAGCCACCAACGTCGCTTCATCCTTTAGGGCGACCACGCCCGCTTCGACTTTTCTTCCTCGGTCGAGTCAAGATCATCCATGATCCTTCCGATTGACTCTAGCGATGTACTGCGCGCCTTTGGGTGCCACTCGACACACCCGGAATACCTCGCTCAGTTAGATCGGGTCGCTCGGGGACCAATTTCCGAGCTTCCAAATTTCCACCGGCCCGAGCCACAATCTCCAAGACTCGCCAAAATAGCTTGCGATACCGCCTCACTGCCAAGTGCGATCACGCTCCTCGGCTCTAAAAGTAGGAGGTGGTGGTGGCGGTGGTACCTCATTTCGAGAACCTTGTCCCGACTGGCGGGTTCGGACACAAATCATCCTACCCCTACGCGTCCACGGCGTCCACGTCCTCTAGAACTCATTCTATCTACCGGCGCTTTTAATCGATTAAGAAAAATTTTATGCGTTAGCATTTGTTCCACTTTCTTATTCACGAAGAAATTTTATGGATAGAGTTTTAATCGAGAGATTCTTTCGAGCAACCAAGGTTTTGATTTCCTATCCTAGTTCGCACAAAGAAGTTCATGCATCCATTCCTTAATACTTTCCATACCTATTCGCTCATCGGACATTTACGCCCATTTCTATCCCGAGGGTATTTTTCGTCTTTTTCCCTCTGAGGGTATTTTCGTAATTTTCTAGAACCAAAATATTTTCTTTGATGATTTCCAAAGCTAAGTTGTTGAATATTTGTAAAATAGTTGAAATTTTTGAGCAATACCATTGGTGATATTTTATGAGCGAGGGCATTTTAGTAATTTTACCCCTACGGGCATTTACGTAATTTTCCACAATTAAGTTTTTAGAGAAAAGCGTTGTAAAAATAATGTTCTCGGATTTGAAAAAAAGTTATTGCACAAGTTTTGAAAACATTAGGGTTTGTTGTTTCATTCTTTTTTTGAAAACATGGCTAATTCCCTTTCGGGTTTTAATCATTGTGTTTAGCCTATGGCCAAGAGCCCTCCTAGTCGGGGTGAACCAAAGCTACGCACTGAGGCAGAAGTCAGTGAAGAGGAGGTGGGTCACGCGGACCGCTTAAATACCAAGCTCTCACAGAACCTTTCTAGACATGCGCACGAGAGGTTACCACTGCCCAGGCCCTGCGAGTTAGGGTGAGCCGAAGCTACGCACCGGTAGGATACTGCGAGAGAGGAGGTGAGTCACGAGGGCTGCTTAAATACCAGGCTCTTAGGATCCAATCCTGAACATGCGTCTGGGGTTACCACACCTAGCTCATTGACTAAGTCATATGTTGGTTTAGTTCCTTAAGTCTTATGCTTCGTTTGTGTGTTTGAGTAGCCTAATCCTGGGGTTCAAGCTCCTATAAGTCTATCTCGTTCCATGCTTCCTACCCTTCTACGAATATAATTCACAAAGAGGTTTAGATGTACTTACAGGCGGATCGGTGCAGGAGACTCGGGCCATCTTTGTTCAAAAACCAAAAATCATTCCATAAGGCCTACCAAAACATTTTTGGGCCTTGGGCCCCTACAGTAGAGAGCTTTGAGCGGGCTCACGATACCAATTTTGTAACAACCCAAACCCGGCCCAAACACTATGGCCAAATCAGAGTTGCTCTGATGGAAAAGACTTTTGGAAAACCTTACTTAGAATTTATTTAAAAGTTAATTCAACCAAGTTATTATCGAATATCGAGTGTGCAGATGGCACTATGAAAACATTTTCGTGTTAATTTGGGAAAAACATGTGACTTTAATTTAATATTGGTAAGTTTAAAACAATTATTCGACATATGAAGAATAACAAAACAAAAAAAAATAAAATAAAATATCGGGAGGCCTTATTACATCCAAATAAACTAAAAATCGGAAATAAAATTTATCATAACTAAAATTAAAGTTCATTTAATTTAAATCCACCGCATGGCCACCTCGAGTCCAATCGGCTCCTCTACGCCATCTCTGAGTCACTGAAAAATGTTAAAGGAGAAGGTGAGTCACCAAGACTCGACATGTAACCCTTCCCCGTTTTAAAGACAATTCCATACACAACATATAACAGTTAATATGCGAGAATATTATGTACCCCAACCTAGCCCACCAAGCGCCCTTTGTCTACCCCATTTGTGGTACCAAACCCCTTGGTGGTGCCAAACCAGCTGGTGACATATAGTCACGATGTGTTACCAAAACAACGGTAATAAAGTAGACACGAATCGATTGATGGGGCCAACCCATCGTGTGATACCAAATCAGCGGTAGGCGATCCCATATCTCAAGTGGGGCCAACCCGCGGTGGTGTTAACCACGGGGGCGAGTCGCTATGAGGTACCAAACCTGCGGAGGTACCAAACCTCTCTGGTGGCCGTAGTCACGGTGTGTTACCAAAACACTTGGTGCCCGTCGGCCACGATTAATCACTGCCCCTCCACTCATCAATCCCACATCAGTCACATATGTACATGTTTCATGTCATCACATACTTAAATCTCATGTATCAATACATCATGCTTCCCAAAAGCATCGAATAACAAATTCATATTAAGCGGTACTTACGAATCACCATCTATACCGATATGGTATATTATCCAATGCTACATAAAATCAAGATAGCATTCACAACAATCGAGCACATTAACAAGTTATACGTGTGTGGTGTCACCTGCTTGAATCGTCTAAATCCCAAAAGAGAAGTCGGCCACCCTAGATCTACTTGTCCCTATATTAGGCCAACTATCAAAGTTAGTGAAATGGCCATTCGGCCAAACCAAATAATTTAAAGGGTTTTCTTTTTGACCCGAATCCTTACCTAATCGCTTGAATTCTAACCCGGCACCGAATCGCGATTACAGTTCACCACCACAATTGGTCGATTAACACTATCAATAACCATGGCCTTTGGCTTTTAAACACTAACATAAGCCTTACCTATACTTACCAAATCGATTGCTAGAAGACTTGAACCAATTGCTTCAAGATCTGAAACACTGGAGGCGAGAATCGGTTTAGAATAGGGAGTTAATATCCTAGCCACAAGTGCGAAATTAGTTCCTATTTCCTTAAAAGAAATCGGCAAAACAGGGGAATCAAAATAAGGCATTCGGCTTTTGCCCTTACCCTCCAAATGAACCGATTGCGGGAAAAACTTGAGAAGATTACCTTAATTAAGCTATTTGGCCAAAACCACCCAGCGAGGAGAAGGGATTCGTCTTTTAGTGACAAAGAGAAAGTGCAACAGGAGTTTCGGCTAAGTGTTTTTGAGAGGAAGAAGAAAGAAATAGGTGGGAATTTTGGTATAGAAGATTCGGCCAAGGTCTAGGGAGAATGGAGAAAAATAGCGAAACAAAGAAGGAAAGGTTGGGGATTTGGCTAAAATGAAAAAAGAAAACAAGATAGTAGATTGAGGCTTTTATAGACATTGGCATCCCCTAGTGGCCTTGCCGTCCACTTCTCCATGAAGTGTTTAAATTTGAGCAAACACTTACAACCTCTCTGGCCACTCATTTAAATTAATTCAAATTAATTTGAATTAATTTCCCTTTAATGAAATAATAATCCAACCAATATCCTCTTTATCTTCTATTATCCTTAGAATTAATAATAATAATTTAAACACTCATATTATCCTCTTTATCTAAATAAAAATTAAGAGTTTAAAGAGAGAAAGTCTCTCCCTCCCTATCTGAGTCCATAACAAGGTGCAAAAGGGATCTTCGTGACTCGAACACAAGCACTCCCATCCTCGGTGTGGCGTCACATGTAACTCTTAAGTGACCCTCCTATTGCCACTTTTCCAAGTTGATTTTCATGTCAAATTATCCACATTTATTCTTATAACCCCCTCTTGCTAAGGCTCCTTCCTTTAAAATTAAAAACTAAATTTTTTTACCAAAGAGCCTACTCAAGGCCTTTGATTAAACCATATATTCCCATAAATAATATCACAATGGTTCCAACATACCAAATAATTATTCAATCACAAATAGCCCCTAATTTAGGATGTTACAAATTAATTTGAATGTTGTTTGAAATGTCTACATTTGGCCATGGTCTTTTAATGGGGTTTAAGTGTTGCCTTGGAAGAGAAATAACCATCCTTGAAGGGGTGTGTCCATTGGCTGAATATGAGCGGCAATTAAGCTCAAAAGTTGCGAAATAAATGAGAAAGCTGATGTCTCTTGACTCCACGAATTGGCCCCTTAGGAAACTTCAGCAATGACTACTTTTATGTTATTAAGATACACCACGGCCGATTTTAATACCTGTCCTTTATGTTTTACGAAAAAAGGCACCGGCATGTACAACAAAACATTAAATTCGGCCAAAAGAAAAATTTGCACATGAATGCATTAATTTCGTCCATTCATGTCCCAAGACAACCTCTTAAATGTCGTTCCAACCAAGCACCCAGCATGTTCTTAAATGGTGCTCTCTTTTGTCATTCACGAAGCAAGCTCGTTAACTCCTTTTGTAGTTCAAAACCATGCATGTTCCAACATGTCAATTAATGATCTTTGCCATCCATTAATGTATGCACCAACACTTCATTAATTGATGTTCCATGCATGAAGAAGCAACTCCCAACGACTCATTTATCACGTCTAGGAAATGAAACCAGCACATAAATGCCTTGAATGTTGTCCCACGCATGCACCAACATTAATTTCGGCTATTAAAACATGCGGCACAATAAATGGCGTCCATGCAAGCCCAACATCCATTAAATTCGACCAAGCATGCTTGCTTTTAATCCTTTATTAATTTGCCCTCAAGTTGATTGTTATTCAGTAGAAAAATGCCTTGAAGCCAAAAATCAGCAGCATTAATTCATGCTTCCAACCGTCCATGTTCCCCAATGCTCATTGATGCAATCGGCCAATTAAATGCACCTAAGTGCATGGACCTTCCTTTAATGCTTTGGAGGATTTATTGAACCTAAAAGGAGATGAACTTGTATTAAATCACTTCAATTCAGCTAAATGAAATTAAGGACACTCTAGGATATCTCAATGTGCACTTTGGACAACTTAAAGACACCTTTTAAAACACTTGAATTTTACCCTATTTTAACCAAAAAAGCGCACATTTAATTTAACTTTAAAACACTTAAAAACATGTAATAAAAATGTGACAAATTAATTTAGACTAGGGCCGAATTAATTTAGACACTAAATAAAATATTAGAACGCATTAATTTGCTGTAGGAAAAATTATTAAATTAAATACTCAATTTATTTAAAGCATTAAAATTAACAGAATCAGCTCAATGGTGGAGGCGAGCTCAGTGAGCTCAAATTTAGCTTGAATGAGCTAATCCGGCTCAATTTGAAGTGCATGGCGATGCACATGAGCTCCACGTTACTCTGAGCTTTGAGTTCGAGCTCATCAACTTGAAATTCGGTGGGTGCCCCGGGCGTGCCGTATCACTCTTCTTCTTCCAATAACCGTTTGAAGCTTAAAGGTCACACATGAGTTACAAATTTTTATTTAGTTTTTGGAGACTTTTCAGCTAGCCAAGGACAACTCAAGGGACATTTTTAAAAGCATTCAAGATGGACATTTAAGCCTTTTAAAACACCATTAGTTCTTTGGAGACTTTTAGCTAGCCAAGGACAACTCAATGGACATTTTTAAAGCATTCAAATTCATTAAATCAGCTCATTTGGAGTCTTAAAGTTGCTGTTATTTGGCTTGGAGGAACTCAAGAGTTTTTATTTATTGATTAGATTTTATTTCAGCCATTTAAATGCATATTAAAGTTGAATTCATTTGTCTCTTCAGCTAACCACATGTAAACACTATATAACCTTGTTATTAGTTTGTAAAAGGGGGATTTTTGGAACTTGGAATATATTTTATGAACTTTTGTTCATTGAGTGAGATTATTCTCCTCTCTTTCTTTCGTAAGAGTTTCGATTTCGACTTATCAAGTTTTCTTGCTTGTGGCGTCAATCGTTCTCATCCATCAACTTATTCCATAGGTTCTTATCTTTATAGATAACGGGTCTTGGTCCATATTTGACTTCCATATTTCCACCTTAAACGTTATAGAAAACGGGGTGACACATATTTGTGTTGAATCGTTTCTTGTTTAAGATCTACTATTCATTTCCACCAAATTATCACTCAACTATCCTTTTGTTATCATTTGTTAAATCAAACCATTCAAACACCATTTTCATTACTTCCATTCTTCCTTAATCAGTGAGCCTAAACCAAATTCACTTCATCAATTTTCACCTCCATTCCTAACTTAAAACTATTGCCAAAAAATGCACTTATTCAAGCTTCATAAAGTCAACCTCAAATTCGACTATTTTTCTCGAAGACTTCATTTCCTCCTCGTAGACGATCGGGCAAACTCTTATCGACTCGACTCACCACTGAAGGCGAGATCATATCATTTGGTATCGAGCTACAAAGCGAGGAGTTACGATGACAATCGAGAGTGAAATAGGTTTGTAAGTTGAAAAAATATCAAAAAAATTGAAAAAAGAAGTGAAATTTTGTGATCTTGTTAGTTTCTCCATTCTTCTCCTCAATTTTTGAGTTTAAAACCATTAATTTTCATATTCCTACCCAGATCATTCGGGAAGCATTTTAACCATCATCTTGTATCATCACATTCAATCCCAACGCCACCATCCCCAACATTTTATTTTTCTCTATTAAGCCTACCTTTACCCAAAATGATTTTTCCTTTGTTTAAACCCCTTGGCCAGCCTACAAGTTGTTAATAAGTCTGAAACCTTCCAAAATTTTGAGAGGTGGATTCGAGTGGTAAAAGGCACGAGTGACTCATTAGAGAAAAAGCTAGAATTGGAGTGAAACACAGTGTGAGTGCTCAATATTTATTTTTTTCTTTGTGAGTGACTTGTGAGTTTTGTAGTAAGGTATTTCATTTTCTGTTTATTTCTCCTTGATAACATTTCTTTTGACCAATAAACATGTTTCAAGAAGAACTCTCCACCGATGACTTCCAATTCTTGGTGAATGAAATGGACCGAATGCTCGAGAAAAGCTAAGTCAATACAAAAGCATTTGGGCCAGAGTGGAGGAAAAGGCTCGACGGAAGCACACTACATCAAAATTCGAGAAATGGAGTTGCGACCATCTTGAATACCCACTTTCGATAATTATTTGAGAAAAGAATTACTGTCATGACTTCCATTCATCATCGACTTCAAGATCAGAGATTTTCATCAAGATTCCTCTTCATTAAGGAGTTCATCGTTCAATGACTATGTGAGAAGAGATTATTATCAAGACTCGTAAATCAAGGCCTCCGAGACAACGAGAAGAAATCTACAAGTTTGAGGCTCTCGACATGTGAGCGAGAAAGCACAAGCCGTTCTTCAAGAAATTCATCCATGAAGAACCCATCACGAAGAAATGACCATCTTTTGCAAGGCGCCTCTTTCTCTTCTTCACAGCTTGAAGTGTTTCTCATCTTGATGATTCTTTTATATTTCCCTCTTGTAATAAAATCGAAAAAAGTGTGAAAGAAAAGAAAAGAAATAAAAGAAGAAAAAGAAAAGAGAAAAAGAAAATAAGTTGAAAGAGAAGTGAAAAGAAATTTGAAAAAGAAAGAAAGAAAATAGCGAGCAAGAAAAAGTGAGGAGTGTTTCAACTAACCCCTTGAAGTTTGCTCTTGTTCTATTTCTACTTGCCGAGTTCTCAAAAACAGAAAGAAGTTTTTCAACTTCAATACCTTCCAGAAAAAGCGTCGTTTCCATATGACCAGTCAAGGTAAAGTTGAAAATGAACCACCACGAGCAGGAAGATAAGCAAGGTAAGGAATTTTTTAAGCGAGTCTCGGCAATCGATACGATTTCAAAGTTGTCAATGAAATTTCCGGTGACTTAGTTTTAAAAGTTTCTCTTATTCTCCTTGATTAACTTTTACTTTTGAATGTGGTTGATATCTTTCCCTCATTCGACAAACCCACTTGATTTTGCTGACATGATGCGTTATCACGAAAAGCAAATAAATTATTTAAATATGATAATTTAGTGAGTCAATCTTTACCTTTTGGAAAATCTTTGAGTTTATCGGTTTTGATGAATACAAAAGATTTGATTACGTTCGCAGAGAGTATGCAAAATTTTTCTTGGTTTAACATGTTTGATTTAATGAAATCGTTGAAACATTTTGACTCAAATAATCAAACACATGTTTTTAAATCGGGAATTTGTTTTGATTCATCTTGTTGGAAAATCAAGCAACATCAATCATGTGCGAAAAATTTCTATCTTTTGATGTCGAGGTTTTTGAATAAGATAATGAACTTTGCTAATTTTTTTTTTCAATTTTTATTCGTTCCTTAAGCAAGTTTTGTGGTTGTACATGGAGTTCGTGTACATGGAGTTCACATTTCATTTGAAAAGGTTGATTCACGTGCGAAGCCCCACTACACTACAATCAGAGGAGAGAAGGTTTGTAATGTTAGAGCAAAAGGTAAGAATGATCTTAGTCTTTC